>PVIA01003718.1:0-159756 GCA_004024845.1 Tonatia bakeri
GTGTCTTACATTACGTCAGTGTTAACCTCAGTAAAAATACTGGGTGGGTCAAAAGTAGGTTTACAGCTGTTCATATGGAAAATAATACAGTACCTAATAAATAATACAAGAATAAACTGTTTTGTGTACTCACAACTATAAACCTACTTTTGCCTTACCATGTAGTATATTTTGCTAGGAAGATCATTGGGTAAGTAAAAGCTTAAAATGTCATTGCATTATATTTCTAGTTTGTACAATTTGTCAGTCATGTGCTTTGGAGGTAGTTTAATTTCAGTTTATTAGGATTAAAAATGTAGCTATTCCACTATAGTGGAGGCGTTTACTCCCTGCTTCTCAGGTTGCTGAGTAGTTTTTATATTTTATCTTGTGATTCTTTTATGCTCTGAATACTGTTCTTTAAATGATAGGAAAAAGTTGTATAGTTTTTGCTGCTTTCTTTATTTTGTTCAAGCTTTTGGCATTGATTAGATGGTTGAGTTCTGTTACAAGGATCTATAAATACTTGCAGATTATTATAGTCAGTGAACGAATATTTGAAAAACTTTAAGATTTTATGTGATACTAAATGAAGTAGTTTTGACATATACCTTTAAGATTAGTTAATTAAAAATAATGAAGTTGAAGGGACTACATGTAATATTCCTCATGAAATGTAATTTTAAATTATTTTAACGTGCAAGACGGAAAATTGGCATATTGATGAACACTCTAAAGTTCTAAAATAGGGAAAAGAATACAGGTAAAAATAATCTCATTTCCAGTATGGTGTAAGGGGGAAAATGTAGTTTTAATATAATTGAACCCAGTAATTTGTTCAAATGACTAAACTATAATGCCATTTTCATGTATACTTTCACTAATGTATTTTTATGACTTTTTTTTTCTTAAAGAAATTTCTAACTTTCCTTTAGGCAGATGACAGGTGTTTTATATTTTATAATATAACCTCCTCATTATAGTAGTATTCTGAAATTATTGTCTTAAATACATATTCTTTATGTTTTATTCGGTAAAATCTAAAGAATTAAATGTATTTTTAATTTGTCTAGCTTCTACTGAAATTAAAATTGATGTGGCTGCTATCAAGGAAAAGATTAAGAAAGCAAAGAATAGGAAACTGGGAGCTCTCACAGAGGAATTCTGGCCAAGATGGAGGCGTATGCAGAAACCCTTCATTTCCTCGCACAACCAAAGGAGGATAACAACCAGTTTAAAATCAATAAACAAGCAGAAGCACCAGAAAATCAAACTGCGTGCAACTCTGACAACCAAGGAATTAAAGAAAAAAATCAACCAGAGCAGCCAGACCAGTAAGGCAGTAGACCTCGCAGGCCAACTCAGAAAAACTACAGCTATGCTGCGGGCCTTGGGGGAGGGGCTGGCTGTGCTGAGGTTGTGGGCTGTGCTGAGGTTGCAGGCTGCGCAGGTGGGGCTGACTTAAGGGGACGCAGAGGTGGCTGTGGGCTTGGAGGCTGCAGCGGTAGGAGGAGCTCCCGGCCTCACAAGAAGGTCCGTTGGAAAGTGCGCTAGAGACGAGCGAGCGGGCTGCACTGTTCCCTGTCTGGCCCTCCGCCACAGGCACACGTTCTCCTGGCTCCCCTACAGTTAGGACATTGGAGCGTTTCAGGTTGTCCCAGACATGCGAAAATGAAAACATATCTGAACAAACAGTGAAGGAAAACTTCCTCAGACTGGCGAAGGAAACAGACTACCAGGAAGCCCAGAGAGTCCCAAAGAAGTTGCATTTAAAGAGGAACACACCAAGGCACATCATCTTAAGTTACCCAAGATTAAATATAAAGAGAGATTCCTAAAAAAAGCAAGAGAAAAGGAAAGAGTTACCTACAAAGGAGTACTAATAAGGCTATTAGCTGATTTCTCAAAAGAAACCTTGCAGGCAAGAAGGGGCTGGAAAGAAGTATTTGAAGTCATGAAAGGCAAGGACCTACATCCAAGATTACTGTACCCAGCAAAGCTATCATTCAGAATGGAAGGACAGATAAAGTGCTTCCCAGGTAAGGTCAAGTTAAAGGAGTTCATCATCACCAAGGCATTATATGACATGTTAAAGGGACTTATCTAAGAAAAAGAAGATCAAAAATATGAACAGTAAAATGCCAACAAACTCACAACTATCAGCAAATGAATGTAAAAGAAAAGAAAAAATGAAAACAAAAACTAAGCAAACAACCAGAACAGGAATAGAATAAGAGAAATGAACATCAGATTGAGAGATTTCAGTGGGGAAGGGGAGGGGAGGAATCGGGTGAGAAAGTACAGGGAAGAACGAGCATAATTAGTAGGCATAAAATAGATGGGGAGAGATGTAAAATGGTATGGGAAACAGAGGACTCAACTTATATGTACAACCCATGGACGTGAACTAAGGGGGAGGAATGCTGGAGGGTTGGGGGGTGCAGGGCAGAGGGGATAAAGGAGAAAAAATTGGGAAAACTAATAGCATAATTAATAAAACATTCTTGAAAAATAAAAAGTTTTAGTTTTACATAAGCACAGCATTGATATTAAAGCTTAATTTTTAAAAAGCCATTATAATAATTTAATTTTAGCCAGCATAATTCTAAGTGGCAAAATTCTCTGCATTCTGAAATAACCAAGACAAAATCACTTTGATTTTTGTCAGTGGAAACATATCTCCATACCTTATGCCATCTTTTATTGAAAACACACATGAGTTCCTTCTACATTATTTAGAATTTTTAACATTAACATAACTAAACATATTTTTATAAATCCAGATGTAAAAAATATTAAATATTGCTAACTTTAAAGACATGTCTTTTAACTAAACCGACAAAAGTTATATTAACTTTAATATTAAATAATTTCTCAGACCAGGTGAACCTGAAAAGCATTTGGGAAGTTTGTGTAAACAATTTCTTTAAACCAGTTAAACAGGGCTCTTTACATATAAACTCTTAAATTTCTGGAGGTAGATATACATGCACAAATACAGACACAACCACATAGTTTCACACACTGAAAAAAAACGGAGCTCTTACAGCTGAAGAAGTTAAGCTCAAAATGGAAACACGAAAAGAAATGCAAAAACACTGAACTAGGACTTGCTATTATCCTTTTGTAAAGGACTTTGAGATACTAGGGCATTAGGTGCCTTGTGTATAAGAATTAATACTCTAATTTTTTCTGAGTTCTTTGTTTATATATACAGCTGTTCTTTATAAACAAATTATTATTTTCTCCATGTGTATTTTGAAAAACTTTATACTACACGGTGGTGTATCTATGTCTATACATTGCACATGCTGTGTTCCAGTCAGGCCTGGTTTAGCGTGATTTTAGGAGTACTTCTTTAGGTTGTGTATATAAAGATTTTGAAATGTGGCTGTTGTAATTCAAATGATGCCATTTGGTTAGTTTTTAAATACAGATATGTCCAGCATTTGGCTTTGAGGAAAATAAATGCAGATTTCTTAGTGCTCTGTCTATTGATAACAAGTATTTAGGCTTATGCCTTTTTGTAATCTCATTTTATGTTTTCTAGGCAAAACAAGCAAGGCCTAGTAAGTCAAATCCCTTAATTACCACTGAGTTCTAAGTTCGGGGAAGTGATAAACCAGAAAGACATCAAATTGCAAGTGGGTAAAACCAGATGTTTAGAGTTGAGTCAGCATGCAACAAGTTATGTAGAAATGTTTTACTCCTGAAGGCCAGTTGACTTATTTAGAATCACCTGAATCTAGTTCACTCATTTTATGTTACTTACTGAAAGTCACAGCTGTGGCAGCCTGAAAATAGTGCTTCTTAATAGAAGAGCGGAAAGCAAACATGAGTTTATCCTGTAGAGTTAGGGTGTTGAGCAGCTGCTGCTTTTGGCTATGGCTTTACTGCAGCAATGTGTTTTTTTTTTTTTTCTGGAATGTATTGAAATTAGAAATGCACCCAAATGTCATTTTTAAAAAGTCATATGTAATGAATTTGTAAACTTTTCTTTATAGTTGTATTAGCCCAAAGGAACTAAATGAGGATATTTGTGCTTGACCAAAATGGTAATAATAGCACTCAGTATTATTATTGGTGGACTGACAATAAGAAAGAGAGATAAGGGTCTATTACGCGAATATATTGGCCAGTCTGGATACGCAGTAGAGTAGTAACCTGTGGAGCAAACATACAACATCTTAAACATTGTTTCTCATAATGCAGTAACATAATTCACAAATACCTTAATGAAACAAGATTTATATACATACGTGTGACTTTGTCTCGCTGTGGGTTAACTAAAGTCAGAGAAAAGAAAAAAAATTAGTAGGTACTGATGAGGCTTTTATTTTAAAAAGCCAAGTTTCTAATTATAATAATTAACTGTTACTTTAACTTTATTGCAGTGATTTTCAAAGGTTAATTTTTAAAGATTTTATTATATTAGCTGTACTAACTTGATATTTTTAAAGCAACTTTTTATATAAACTTTAAATATTTTGTATACCACTATAAATGGTAAGTCATTTTATATGCCATTTCTAGCAGCCAATGAATATAATTAAAGTTTTATTTATGGTGCTGCCTTAGATTTCAGGCAGTTCTCAATGATGGTGGTTCTTGTAGTATAGCTGTAATTTTGATGTGGTTGTGGGAGGAGGCGAGTACACTCACCTACACTGCCCTACACTGCCACCTTGACTGGAAGCGTCAGCATGTTGTTTACAAAATCTACAGTCTTAACTCTTAAGTTATACTGCCTAACTCATAAAAAATAATGATAATATGCTTTCTAATGCTGCATCAACATGGAAGGAAAAATTCAGTTAATATGTTGGTGCTCTGAAAAAAGATTTGTTGCACGTGAACTACACTTTACCAAGTTCTCTTAGCAAAACTGATATGAGTGAAATGAAGAGTGGTTGAACTGGGGAGAAATGACAGGCTCAGAGAGCTGGTCGATAAACTGTTCCTGTTCTTGGAGATGAGAGGTAAGCGTTTCCATCAGGAGAAAGGGATCCTTTTAGACCTTGAAGAGACCTTAGAATTGTAAACAGTGGGACACTTTTGCCAAACAGTTAAACTCAGTCCACTCTCTCCTGCTTCTACTCTAAGAACCGCCCCCCCCACCCCGCCCCCATCTCTGGAGGTTTCGCTGGTTACAGATGTTGACACAAAAGGACTGCAGGATTTGCACAACTCTGATAGCTTAACTGAGGTTTCCTTTCTTTGCATCATGGGGAAAATTTAAAAACATACTGGGATGAAAAAGAATGTTTCTGGAAGAAGAACCATAAATCAGCTCTTGGCCAATTATGGATTATTATTTCAAAATTACAAAGCAGAATTTTGCTAGGACATTTAGTAAAACATCCTTGAAGTTACCTTCGTTGTTTTTCTACATTGTTTCTCATTAAATGCTGTTTTGCTAATTTAAAAAGTACCACATTACAGCTTTAGTTACTTCTACAGGTGAAAATGCAAGCCTTGAGTGCCTTGGACAAGTAGTATCACAAAATTCAGAATCCTGTTCTTTGGATATCTTTATTATACAAATTTTTGATCTTGCTGAAATTAGCAAATCTTGGATCTGTGGTTTCCAACACCATAGTAATTTTTTGTTGTACTAACTGCAGCTACATAGGAAGGATATTGCTTGCTTCCTTAAATTTATCTTAAGCATATATTCATTCCCAGGACAATAAGCCACTGGTTTGATTATGACTTGATGCAAGCTTCCCTGAAAATAGCTATTAGGATAAAACAAGTGTTTGCATTCTTAACTGTAGAAAATAACACTTTCAAACACATTGTGTTATTCCTAGATTGTTTCTTTTACTTACTGCACATATTGTCCACACACTTGTCATTCTGGGGGCAGGCGCTGCAAGTGGATCCTGTTTTATATGGCCAAGTGGGGTAATTTCCTCTGTAAAGTAGAAGAAAAATCCATTAGGAGAGGTGATTATTTTGTTTGTTTGTTTTTTGTAATTGCAGTGTATTATGGATCCTTCACTGAGTCTGTAGTATGGACGTCCACAGATTCAGAGGGTTGCTAAAAAGTGGAGAGAGGGAAGCCGAAATGGAAGCCTCTTAATATTTGGAGTGCATTCCACGTCCCTATGTCTGTGAACCTATGTCTTAATCTACATCATCTCATTTAATTCTTAGGACAACTCTGAGAGGAAGATTTTTTTATTTCTATTTTATAGATAAGTAAATGAAAGGTCTAAGGATTAAGTAATCTGCCAAAAATCACAATATGTATCGCACGATATGTCAGGATCAGAAGGAAACTAGATTTGTCTGGCTCTAGGACAGGGCTTCCCTCCCCTCAGCACCTGGCCCATGTGATTGCTGCCGTCCAAACCACTGTCCACCTTTGAAAAGGTGTTTATTGGATGGGAGCCTTTTGGCTGGAAAAGTACCTAACCAAAGAGAATTGGAGATACGCAGGAATTTCTAAGGGGCAAATTGTTTTTGCATAAAAGATGTGACACGAATAATAATTACTGAGTATTCCTTATGTGCTAGCACTCTGTCGTAAGTGTTAATGAATTAATCCTCTCATCCCTATGAGGAAGATACAATTATTTATCCCCATTATATAGCTGGAGTCTGAGGCACCGAGTGTGAGTAGTTCACCAATGTTACAGACTAGAACGTGAAATAATATCCAAATGTTTTGTATCCCCATGAATGCAGTCAGAGGAGTAAGGAAGAGCTGTGCATCTACACTAATCCTTTTAGGAACTCGGCTTTTGGAAAGGTGGTGTTAACTTTTTATGCCTTGGTATCCATAGGTGGGACCTATGGGTGCCTTCTGAAAAAAGTTTGTTTTTAATGCATGAAATAAAGTTCATATGATAATAAAGGAAACCAATTAAATTGAAAGTCAAAATCATAAAAATATTTTTGGTATAGTAATATGTGTTTCTCTATTAAATATTAGATAAGATCAAGGAGGGAGTCTAATGATCACATTAATTTCATAGTGATTATAACTTTTAAGATAATCTGTAGTAACTAGAATATGATATGAAAATATCTGTGATATTTACAAAGATATATTGCCAATATGAAGTCACAGGTGTTGCTGATAAGATTGGAATGTTACCTTCATTCATAATGAAATGTTATTTTCAGTAGAGGTTAGTGAAAATAAAGATGTTACTTTTTTTCTAATTCAAGTACATAGACTTCCCTCCTCTAATACTGTATGTTTACCTCCTAAGTTAACCCCCTTTTTAGAAATTATATATAAACATTTCATTTCCAACCCAAAATTGTATGTTCTAATCTTGTTTGGCTCCAAATTAATTTAGGTTGTTTTGGAAATTAAATTTACCCTTATGCTAACTTTGCACTGTGGAAAATAATCAAAGGAATATTGTAGAGATTCTGATAACAATTATAAAGGTGTCCAAAATAGCCATTAATCATGAGAAAATCTTTCATTGTTAAAAAGCACAATACTCATCGAGTGGTTAAGTTCTACAATATTTTTAACAAAACCATTTATGTTACTTCATTCTTTGTCTAATCATGCATTCCAAACTCTAAGGAGGGAAAAATTGCTACTTCAAAAACAAACTAAAAATGAGGCAGTTTTAAATTCTAGGGAAATGGCAGGATTCATCTTGGGAGAAACATGCTCCTGGGAAGGCCTGGATTTTTCTAGGTGGGAATGATTGACAAAGGGACCTAAAGTATTCTGCCCAATAAAGAAGCAGGAAGTTTTAGTGTTTCTCCTGGTGGCCTGAGAGATAAAGGGTTGGGGTCCTGGGATTCTGGAAAAGAATATGTATCTTTAAAGAAAAAGATTAGTATGAGTAAGGGTCCCCAAGGCAGTGGCAGCCACAGTATACTAGGTACTGTACTATTTGATAGTGTCATTTTCTCTTCTGTGCTATAATCCTCTCTTCCACTAGTCCACTGAGTGAAGGTCTGGTATACAGCATAGCCTTGCTCTGTAGGGCCCTGGAGACAGTTGGGCCTGCGTTTGGGATGATATAGATCAGACAGACTGGAAGCTGCCAGGAGTAAAAAGGTCAAAACTGTCCCTGGGCAATTGAAACGAGCTGAGGGTGTGACTCTGGAGCTGCTGGAGTACAGCTGACTGGACAGTTAAGTGTACCATACCCCACTGTGAGGAAATCTCAAGTATTGGGGAGGATATTGGACTTCTTAGAATAATGTGGAATGGGGGTCTATGATGTTTTGTTAATAGAATAAAAAAGCCATCTCAGAAGGTAGAAGGCAGACGGAAGTGAGAACTTCCTAGCTTCCTCACTCCCCCTATGCCTTCTAGTCTATCCCCCACACTCCATACAGAAAAATCTCCACATTTGAAGCAGGTATCGTCTCTCCCTCACTTAAAATAGTTGTATGACTTCTCTTTCGATGTGCATAAAGTTAAACTTGCTGTGGCCTACCAGGACCTGCAAGAGCTGTGCCACGTCTTTCCAGATGCATCTCCTCAGTGGCCTAAGCACCCTGGTCTCTGTTCTTTAATCCTCCCCACAGTTTGTGCACCAGACCATCTGTTCCTGAAGTTATTGCATGACTGGTCCCTGTGCATTCTTCATGCCTCAGCCTGCATATGTCTCAAAGCTCTTCCCTGATCATCTTAGCATAAGTAGGGGCCCCAACTATTGATAGCATTGATTACAGTATTATTTATACTTCCTTCATTATTCCTATCATAACAGTTATTTTATTTGTATTTTTATTGCCTATCTGCCCCATAAATATAAATTTCACAGGGGCAGGGTGTTCATTTGGCTTGTTCTTCTTTGAAGCTCAGTAAACAAATTTATTTGTTGAGTAATTGAATGTACGAATGGATTTATATGATTAAATGAATGTTTATCTTGATAGAAACATTAAAATTGGTTATAAACTTTACTATTTAATATTGTTTATAACTGTGAAGGCAAGTGAAGTGATTCTAAACCAAGAGAATTCACATTTGTACCTCATTATTATAAGAACAATAATTATGAATATTTCTTAATCACCATTGCCAAGCATTGCATACATATACTTGTTTCTCATGTAATTTTTATAGTTAATTGATACTGATTTTTTAGAAAGAAAACAAATTCAGAGAGGTTATGTAATTTGTCCAAGCTCACATACTCACACAGTAAGGGAACTAAGGTCTCAAGAGCCTGTATCTTAACCATTAAAACACATGTGCACACACACAGGGTCCGACACAAAGAGTGCCCCCCTTTTTATCACAAAATCTTATTACAAAATCATAAGCATATAATTCTGTAACATAACAATATCACACTTAAGCATACTATATGACATTTTAGGTGAAATGTTCGAAATAAAACTATAAATTATTCCACCCATATTACCATACCACCCTACCAACTGCACTCAAGCAGGCCTTGCTTCTGCCAAACTCTGTATGTGCATAGATAGACAGACAGAATGTCCAGAAAAAGTCTGGCCACTGTTAATATAAAACGAGAATGGTTTGCATGACATTGATGTATCCTGACAGCCAAGGAGAGTGGACTGGAATGCGTATGTGTGAACAATGATGACCTCACTGTACTAGTCGGTGAGGGTGGTAGATGCTGTTGAGTGAGCATGTGCACTGTGTGGCTGTTACATTCAAAATGACTGAGCCTGTAGAGCAATGAATCTTTCTCCAACTTTGCATTATACTTGAACATTCTTCCATAGAAACTATTCACATGATTCAGAAGGCCGCAGCTATGGGCAATTGGTGATTAGCAGCTTCATCATGACAACATGCCTGCTCATGCATCACCTCTCATGCAATTTTTTGGTAAAACATCAAATCACCCAAATGACTCAGCCCCCTACAACCCAGATTTAGTGCCCTGTGACTTCCAGCTTTCCCCAAAACTAAAATCACTTTTGAAAGAGAAGAGATTTCAGATTGTCAATGAGATTCAGGAAAATATGACAGGGCAGCTGATGGCAGTTGGGAGAAACTGTATGCGGTCCCAGAATACTTATTTTGAAGGGGACTGAGGCATCGTCATCCTATGTACAATGTTTCTTGTATCCTGTATCTTCAGTAAATTTCTCTACTTTTCATAGTACATATAGTACCTGGCTGGATATTTTCCAGACAAATCTCTTATACACAATTATCTTCCACTATTATGTCAATTTATATTAACAATGGAAGATAATTTGGCACTATGTATTTTTAAAAAAGTTAAATGTTATTATGTCTGTTACTTAATACACTATTTCGAAGAATTGTAGGGAAATAGATGCGACCAAACACTTAGTTCAAGATTGTTCATCATATATTAAAAACAAAATACAGGGAAATATCTAAATCCCTCAATAGGATGAGCTACCCTGTGACTGTGAAGAACACAGACACCAGAACCGAACTGCATCCAGTTACCACACTGATCGGCTGAGGGAGTGCGGGCAGGCTACTCAACCCAGCTGTTTCCTTCTCTGCGTAACAGGGCAATAACAGGAGCTATCTCACAGGCTCCTGTGAAGATTAAATAAGTTAATATATGTGAGGCCATCAGAGCAGTGCTTAGCACATGATAAGCATCGTACAAGCATTATCTCTCATTTTTTGTAATTGGTGTAATGACCTGGAAAATGCTCACTGTATAATTTTAAGTAAAAAATAGAGAACATGTATTTCCCATATGATCTCAGTTTTCTAAATATGTATAAACACACAAAGAAGTTTATAGGAAGGTGGGGGAGAGGTCATGTAACTTCCCCATTTTCCAAAGGGAGACAAATTGTACCTATTTAAAAGCAAACCTGTAAACAATAAGTTACATAAATTAAGAAGTTCAATTCAGTTATTTTGACAGTTGTACAAAAATTGCAAAGTTTTTAATAAACCAATAAATATAAAGTAACACCAATCCTCCCATTTTGTGGTTTTATTACCATATCCAATTGATCTATGTCCCTGAAAACATTTAGTCTTGCTACTGTTAAAAGTGTGTGCATGTATTTATGTAGTATTTATAAAGGGTGTGCACACACATACAAACACAGAAAGGTGTACCAGAATGTTAACAAAGTACATTTGTAGGCAGGGGAGTTAAGACTAATATTTTCTTTTTTCTCTTTATTTAGATTTTCTGCAATGAAGATAAATACTTGTAAAATAGAACTTAATTTTTTTTTTTTTTTTTTTTAGAAAGAGGTTGGTTTGGACACTTACGCTGGTCCGTAGTTGCATATAAAATGTGCTCCGTCTGAAAGACTTTCAAAGCCAGAAACTTTAGGACAATATTGTACTGCGCAGCCAACTTTGTAACTGTGTGCCCAAACAACCTGAAAGAAAACAAGGGTATTTAACAGGACAGAGATAAAATGAACATTTGATTGTGATTAGACCTTCAGAAACATGGTGAGGCACGTTCACCATAGTTGGGTAGCACACATACCCCCAGGGAAGTTTTAGGTGCTCACAATTCAGGTGGAAACAAGACTTGTCAATTATTATTATTAGTTGCGTTGTATCCTTGTGTGAAATAAACATATAAACAATAACTAAGATAATTTTTGACAGTGCCGTGAAGAAACAGGGTAACAAGATAGGGAGGGGGCCACTGAGGCGGCGGAGGCTGCTCGATCGAACTTCGGTGTTCAGGCAAACGGTCTCTGGGGAGGTGGCATTTAAGCCGGACCTGAGCGAGGATGAGGAGGCAGCACTGCACTGCAGAAGAGCTACGTGGTGGAGGAAGAGCACTCCACGCGGAAGGAGCACACAAGGCAAAGGCCCTGAGACGTGGGTGGCTGTGAGGAGAACAGCTGGGATCCAGCGGGTCAGGGAGATCCGGGCAATGAGGTCAGAGGCAGAGCAGCAGGTCACGTGGGATTTTGTATGTGTGTGAGTCATAGGCTCTTTTTTCCTGTCTTGGGCAAGATCCCTTTGGTTGTCATGAAGTAAATGGACTGAGAAGAGCAGGAAAGGAAAGGAGTAGGGGAGGGAATTTGGGAGGCTGTCTCTGTGGAACAAGAAAGAAAGGATCAGACTTGGATGATAGTGGAGTTCCTGAGAAGGGATCAGGTTCGTGGTTCAGCTTAGATGCAAAGCTGAAAGGATTTTCTTTTCTTCTGCTTTGAGTGTGAGGTTAAGAGGAAGGAGAAAACCCCAGTTCATGTTTCAGGCCCAAACAACATTTACTGAGGTGGGGAAATCAGGAGGAGGAAGATGGGTGGGAACATGGAGTGGGTCTCCTGTTCAAGTTACTTTTGAGATGCCTATTAGATGTCCATGTGCACAGCGACTTGGCTTCTGTGCAGGACCACCTGCAGCTCAAAGATATGAGTCTGGAAGACATGCCTAGATTAGATCACACAGGCAAAGATAATAGAAAACAAAAAGTGAGATCGCAGGATAAAGAACAACAGCCAGCAGAGGAGATTGAAAGGAGTGGTCAGTGACATAGGAGGGACACCAAGGATAGAGCAGCTCCAGGGAGAGGGACTCTGTGATCAGAAGGGCTGCATGCTTGCTTTATTTCAATGCTGTCACATTTTAGCGGCACTTTGGTGACTCTTTCTCCCTTACTTTTGAACAGGGACTCCACATTTTCAGTTTGCACAAGTTATATAGCTCATCTTGACATGAGTGTATAACTCATCTTAAAAGAAAAAGTATTTAAAGAGCTAGTCTCTGGAGCTAAGCCAGCCATTAAAAGCCCTCCTTTCTACAGTGATACCAAATTGCATTTTAAATTAGTTTTACTCATAAATTTTTTCACAACTTTGTGACAACAACGGTGCTGAGTGTGGGGGATGCAAAGGCACATGGGTTGGAACAGAGAGAGGAGCCTTCAGGAAACCGTTATCTAGGGCATTGACGCCGCAGCAGAAGCAGAGGCTGAAAGGGAGTGCATGGCACGGGGCCTTCCCCAGTTAGGGAAGTAGAGCGAGGGAGCTGGTCTGGGAGCCAGAAGTGTTCCAGCCCAGGGCAACATCCCTGTGAACCCAAGTGACACTCAGAACGGAGACGGGGCTGCAGAAAGAGATCAAGTTTACTTGAAAATAGTCAATCATAAAAAACACTCCCTGGGGAGAGAGTACAAAGTGAGGGAAGACGGGGCTGAGGATGGAGTCTGAGCTTAAAGGTGGGGTCTCAGGGAGGGGCGGAGCTAGCAGGTGGTTGGCAAAGGCTTAGGGAGGCAGGGCTCCATTCTCTCCAGAGCCTCAGTTTAACAAAGGGGAAGGGGCCTGGGAGGCAGCTATGGTCTCCCACAGAGGAGCAGTGTCTCCCTTTGGTAAAGACGGCCCTCCCTGTTCCCCTATCCCAGTGAGGTGTTTCCCTTCACATCTCACGCCCAGGAATCCCCTGCAGGGAACTCCAGGTAACCAAGTAGTTTAGCTTCTATTTCTTTGAGAGAACCTAGCTTTATGGCCATGAATTTTCAGGTTTGGTCTTTGTGCTTTTATTTTCACTTTCCAGTCATTTTTGTATTTATTTAATTTTTAAACAGTGTTTTACTCACTGCATCTCAAAGTGGTTTTACCTGGGTTGTATTTAAAATGCAGCTTTCTGGACACATCTCAGACCCACTAGCTGACTGACTGACTGAATGAATGAATGATTGAGAGTCACTAGAATTGTCCTTGAACTCTATATGTATTTCAGCTCTGGTGATTCTTCTTCATGCTAACTGGGTTCACTGTTGTCTATAATCCTTTTCCTATCAATTTAGCTCATTGTGTGGTTTTTTACCCTTTGATCTTTGAGAACTTTCTTCAATGTTGTATCTTAAGTGTTCTTAATCTTTGCCCTCCCCCCACCTTTAGTTCTTTATGCTATTCTTCTTCTACTTTATTTTATATTTCTGCTCTCTTTTTTCCAATAGTGTGCAAATGTTAATATTCATTTTGTGTTTTAGTTGATCTCTTTTTTTAGAAGTCAGGTTGTAACTGACATACAGTAAAACCCATCTGGTTTACGTTTACAGTTCAATGAATTTTGTCAAAAGCATATAGTTGTGTAGCCTTATTCATATTCAAGAACTAGGACATTTATATCACCCCAAAAAGTTCCCTTATGCCTCTCTATAGTCAGCACTACCCCACCCCCAGCCTCTGGCAGTCACTAACTTGTTTTTTGTCTTTGTAATGTTGCCTTTTCCAGAATGTTATACAAATATGATTAGTTTAATTGTAGCCTTTGAATCTGGTTTCTTTCATTTAGCGAACGCCTTTGGAGATTTATTCACATTGTTGACTCCATCAGTAGCCTCTCCTTTTCATTGTTGAGTAATAGTTATCTCCTGGATGTACAGCAGTTAATGTATCCATTCAAGCTGGTCTCTGTAAAGCTTCATGGGCATTCAGATTCTGGGTTAAATTTGCGAGCAACAAAGTCTGAGTTCGAATTCTGGCTCGACCACTCACTGTGTGACCTTGTTCTTAGCCTCCTGGTCTGTTCAATGAGGGTAACACCAACTCCACAGGCTTATTTTGACATTTTAAATGGGCTAATAAGCAAATGCTTAGAACAGCTTCTGGAACATCGTAAGCACTCATCAAATGCCCATGTTTAATTCTTTTATAATTTTTTTCTATTTTAAAATTTTTGAAACTTTCTTTTATTAGGCAGATAACTGTTATATATTTCTTTATTTCATTTAATATGGTAAACAAAAAATATAATTATAAAAAATAAGAGCTTCTCGTTGAGAATTTAGCCAGTGCCAGGGCAATGTTAAGCACTTTACATGTGACATCATGTTTAACCTTATAACAAGTCAAGAAATAGGTACTGCCCTGAATTTTATAGGTGAGCATTGGAACCTAATTCTTCTACTTGGTGAGGAAATAATGTGAGGGCAGTTCATGCCCCCCACAGGATGCCTTTAGTGTGCTTTCTGTTCCAGCAGAACCAGGAGCGACCCTCTACACTTTACTAATAAAAAACACTGCATTTGAGGAACCTGGTGGGGACTGGCACATCTCTTTCCCTTCTAGCTAAGAACCCCTTCCCACCTTCTTCCCCTTTCAATCTCAGTATGAGTCCATCTGACTCATTGTCAAAAGTACGGTTAGCTTGCAGCATATAAGAAGTCAGTTAGAAAAACCGAAACATGTCACACTTCCTTTGGTTCTGTGAGAGTGTAAAAAAAAATTTTTTTTTTCCAAGAGGATTTGGATGGGGTGGGGTGGGGTAGATATAAAAACAAACGTGAGGCCAATAGCGCTTTCTAGTGGGCATCTTCAACACTACTAGACCTTAACTATAGCCACGTGCAGATATTGAAGTAAAACTATTCCCAAACTTTACAAAGCTGAACTAGTGGCAACAAAATATATAATTTAAACACTCTTTCATATTAATATGCCAAAATTCTTCCACATTACAAATCATCTCTAGTGAAGACAGAATGAAAGTGTTAACATTTTAAGAAGTACCACACCTTTGTGAGGTAATGATGGGTCTCAATCTACCACCGTCTTTATACAACAACCCCTCACAGGACAAAATCTGAAAATCACTTGCTTTTTGTTAATAGAAGATGACAACAAGTGGGAGATTCCAATACCCATTCAAGGTAATTTCCAGCATGAATTTAAAATGGCAAGTCTTGAATCTCCCAGTTTTATGCAAGCAGACCCTTCTTCTAATACAATTGTTGGGAAACCAGCTCACGGAAGAAATGTAATCTTTGTTCAATGCAAACTAAATACTCTCACCTTACTAGATAATTTACACACATTGCATTATTTAATCTTTACCACACATCTGGTATCTGAATCCAGCTTTCTTACTGACTAAATGACATTGGGAAAACAATTTCTTAACCATTCTGGGGCTGTTTATTTATAGATGGAGAACAGTGCCTCTCTTACCAGTCTGTGGTGAGAATTAAATGTGGTCTTAAACATGAAGAGCTAAGCACCATACTTATTTAAAAAGTAATTGCTGGTGGTGCATCTTCCCAGACCCAGGGGGTGCTGGGCATGTTCCCCATAATGAAGGTCCCTCCATTGAAGTGGGGGTAGATTGTCTCTTAAAGAGGATGGGTTAGGATCACTCAGCTTGGTCTCTCATACCTGCATGGGAGGAAGTGGATTTTAGGAAATGAGTTTTCTCATGTTGTAAACATTATTTCTCCTTTTCCCCACTGGATGTAAGGGGAAATTTTACAAGTAAGCTCAGTTCATTTTGGGAGGGGCATCTCTAAAATCTCAGGCCTATATGACATAGAATCAAGTGTGGCTTCCTGGAATTATAGATATGAGCTCCACGGAGTTGGAGTGCTAAGTTACTAGCCATCTTTCTGAAGTACCATGCTAATTTCACACATTGTACATCTTCTGCACCTTGTTAATTTTGCCTGGCATTGCCTTCTCTTTCCTTTTCATTTGGCAAACTCTCACTTAGTTTGAAGAACCAACTCTTTTGTTTCCTGCTGTGTGAACAATGCCTATGGCTCCATATCTCCCTTTGGCCTGATAAGTTGTGCTGTCCCCTTTGCTCATATGGTATTTTGTCAGTTTCTCCAACCGCGCTAGCCATGCATTATACTGTGTCCATTTACACATATGTCTCTCCCAAAAGAAGGTCAACTGCTAACAGTCAGGGCCATCCCCAGCTCTGTCCCTCAGTCCCTGGCTCACCCCACTATTCTCCTCACTCCTACTTCTCTGTGATTGTACTCTCCAATACAGTGTTAACAGAGAAGAGATCTCTGCTGCTGTGTTTTAGGAATCTGCACTAATACATATGACCAGTGCCTTAGTGCCTGGTGCAGGGTAGAAGCTTAAACACTGCCTGAATCAGAGTTGGCATCCTCAAACTGACCATTTCTTGGGATTTAAATGCCAGAATATATAATATTAACAGGTACTACTGTAGGCAATCTGGATTTAGTTTTCTTGTCCTCTTAGACTTGTGGGAACTCAACAAAATTTATTTTCTTGTTAATTTTATTGGTAAACATAAACCAGAATTGATGATTTATGGGATAAGCCTAGGGGGACCTTACTTATATTTCCAAGGTATAGACTAATGCTACTGATGGCTTCATAACCCATCCTTGCTTACTTACAATCATCTTGAGATGAAAATTTCAGTGAAATGAGTCCCGCCCTTTCCATCAAAATAATCTCTTGTAACTTTGCCAAACTCATCTTACCTGTAATATTAGCAGTGACGTCTAAGGCTTTATAAGGCTGAACTGTATTGAGAGTTTTTCTAATAACATTTGCTTTTTAAAAACACCTAATGTTCCAAGCTAATGGCCTTGTTAACAATGTTTTTGCCATCATAACTCATTTTGACACGTTCGTGTGCATTCAAACCAGTGAAACATAGATTGAGTACTTTTAGTTATTGGCTTAACAAGGAATGCCAGGAAATAAAAGTAAAAAAAACAAGAACCACAAAATACATTCAGGATAGGAAGGTAGCCTATTAAGAAGACTTCAGAAATGCTTCCTAGGGATTTCTTTCCATAATGTTGTCGACCGGGTTAGGGTTCAAAAGCTAAAACAAGCTTGAGTAAAAAAATTCCCAGTGGGAGGCTCTGGATTGGCTTTGGGACTAGTATCATCAATTTGGGGGGATGAAAAGCCACAGCATGGTATATACAGGTTCAGATGTTGGCCTCTCTCTCCATAGGGGGTGTGATTGTAGGTTTCTTTTCTCTTTTTTGGGTACTAGATAGGTTCTCGATCCATTTTTGAAAGAATAAGAGGATATGAAAGCATCAATTCTTATTGATACTTCTGTCTGAGAGGATTATTTCTCCCAATTATAGTTTCAAAACAACTGCCTCAGATTTTATAGAGCACTCATACTTGCAAATCCACTCATAATGTCCTTTGATTGCTCACAAATGGAATAAAGACCTACAGGAAGAGAGCTGGTATCAAAACTATTCAGAACCTTGATGGGCCTCACATTTTACCTCTGTCCACTTAACTAAGCTCTTCAACTACTGTCTTATTTGGTATTAGAGTCTGTTCCATTTATTTATTTGTAAGAGTAAGCCTGTAATCCCGACTCTTGCATTTTTACGGATTTACTAGCTTCCTGTATATTTTCTTAACACTAGGCTCTGATTTTCTCCTCACCCATGAAAAGATGTTTTCAAGAGAATATAGGGAAGATCCTTACCTGAGTGTAATGGCCACAGACCTTCTTGCAATTCCGAGTCTTGAAGTCATAGTATTGAATTTCATCGTACCAACTTGTGACGGCTGAAGACACAGAAAATATCTGGAGAGACCCAGTCCAGATGTTTTCTCCCAGTGAAGTGAAATTTGAGTGCAGCTTGTGGGGTTGCTTCAGCCGTTCATTATGGGCAAACCTACAATTTCTTGCCCATGCTTTTGCAATCCGGGCTAGTTCTGGGTCCCAAGTCTGCAAAAATAAATATTAAACAGCAAGAAGGTCAAGAATGGAACCTGTCTGTTATCCAACAATGTAACTGGAGTGAGCCAAGTGGGAACTTGGGGAATGTGGTGTAATGACAAGAACAGAGAAGGAACCACTGCACACAGGTCCTCTACGTAAGTAATAACCAGGGCTGGGAGGAAACATGATCGTCTAGTTCCATGAATTTTAAAATCTAGGTGATTAACACAGACCAACATTTCACTGAAGGTCTATTATAGGTTTTCCTCACTATCTGAAAGTAGAGCAGACTATGAAGCCTTTGGTAAGCCAAAACGGTGGACAGCGAAAAAGCAGTGAACTCAGGACACGTCTTGTTAATGGATGCAGAAAATAAATTGAACTGAAAAACAGATGTTCACGGACACAGATCAAAGCTAAGGCAGCTGGAGCCGAGAGGCTGAGTGTGGTTCCGGGAAGGAGTCGGTGGGCCGCTCTCGCTGCTCAGGGTGTGGCTGCCTCTGAAACTGGCTGTGAAGCAAACACTGAGCATTACTTTTGCATTTCACTATTTTCCCATGAAAGCGAAAATCCTCTCCAAGTTTCTTTCAGTTGGTGAAAACAGGTATGAATGTGGGTCTTTCATAAAAGCAAAGCGGCATAAAGAGAACTTTTGAAAAGTGAAGGATACCTGTGTGTGCAAAATACTGTGTGCCGCTTCACACATTTTATCAGATTTAACAGTCACAATACCTTGTATCTCAAGAAGCTCAGAAATGTTAAAAACCAGCCCACAGCCACAGCACTGGGATTCAAACCCAAACCTAAGTGAATCAAAACCTTATCTTTCCGGCAGACTCTCTGTTGTCTTCCTGAAAAAATCAGTACTCTGCTGGCAAACAAAAAGTAGACTTAGATACAAACAAACAAAAAACCCTCACAAAAATTAAAGGGAAGAAAATAAGAAAAAGAGAAGGACAAGCCTGTCTATAGCCAGAGGAGAGGAAGTGTGCAAAGTGAGAAATGAAATGTACTTCCTGAGCTGTTGACAGAGCTCCACAGGTCTGTTTCGAACATAGATGGTAAATTTACTGAGCACATAAATCACAATGAAAAAATCATCCAGGGTTACTAAGGCTTTGCCTCCCAAATCAGTATGCATTCGTTGTTTCTGACTGATTTATACCACAGACATGAATAGTTTGCTTACCATGTATAGCATATCACTGGCTCTTGGCTTCACCTCTGATCGAAACTTGTTATGCATGTGAACACAGTCTTTGATAAATGCTTCATTGTCGATATCTGGCAGACTATTTGTTGCATAGCAATAACTGGAGACTACGGAAACCACCCAGGCTGTCAGAGCCAGTGTGACCCGCATGGCCGGTTGGTCGCTCTGGCATGCAGTCCAGGGGGCTGGAATTTGGAGCCGCTGCAGGTTCTCAGAGCATGCTTCCTTGTCTCTGTTTTACAAAGCGCAGCCGACTGCAGCTTTAAGAAAGTGGAACGTGAATGACAAGATTACAGAAATGGGTTTTCCCATATATGGCTTGCTGCTTTTAATCTGTTTTCAATGGTTCTCAGTGACACAGCACCTATTACAACACAGTTTTTTTTGCGGCTGAGTCAGGTTTGGGGAAATCTCCAGAAATAACAGTCTCAGTTTTTACAGAGGTTCTGCTGGTTAAATAAAAACATATCTCTTACTTCTAGAAATGCCTTGCAAAAATGCTTTCTAAAACTTTGTTTCTTGGACTCATCAGCACACAGTGGTTGAAATATCTAGTTAACATCACAATTTGACCTAGATATGTCCTTTTAAATACATGGTGAGCTTTCTTATTTCTCAGGGGAGAAATGATATATAATTCCTTCTACCCCAATATATTCCTCTCTGATTAGAATTTATAAATATTTAGGCTGCAAAAGGCTCTAGTCACCTCTCCTTAAGGATGTGGATGGGTGGGTAGGAATGGACAAAGAGAAAGATTCAAAAAAGGGAGAAAGACTATCATATTTATCAACTGAACAACAAACACATCACTGTTATATTGTCTGTATGATGATACTTCACACAATAATAACTTGAGATGAGCCAGTTTTAGGTATGCCAGTGTATATAAGTTAACTCTAATTCATATCCTATGACCAATTAGCTCTGAAGCACTCCGATCAAACTCTCCAAAGGTGGCTTTAGGACTTCAGGGGTGGTTGTGGAGATTGGCATCAGAGTTAGTTAATTAGGTTAGGAAATATCCAAGAATGATTTCCTCTGGCAAAATGCGTAGTATTCAAGATGGATAGTTTCAAGGAAAATTGAACATGCCTTCCTGCGAGTGCAAAAATCAGGTGCAGAGAAGCAGCCAAGCCCAGCTCTCGAGAGCCCCGCCACAGAGGCAGGCCCCTGTCCCCAGCCTTGAGCCAGCCTGCCTTCAGAATGTGTGTCACGGGAGCCTCTTACAGTGGTGTGGTTGGAGTGTCGGAGCACAGAGCAGGGCAGTTTTCGTGACTGTTTGCTAGTGAGTGTTTAGACCGTTAGCAGCACTTGTCCAAGACTTGCTTTCATAGTAGCATGCCTTCAAATATTGGGGTTGTGGGGAAGAGCAAAGTAGCCCTTGAATGACCAGCTCCCACCACATCAGGCAGCCAATTTTATTAAAAGAACCTGGCGGTGGAGGCCATGCTAGTCTGGATCCGGGATGACAAGCACCAGCCTGGGTTTTGGTTGTATTCATTATCTCACTATGCTCCTGAGATGTACTTATTTCCTCTACAGATGATAGTATTGAGGCAAAAGGAGGCTACGTAATTGACCAAGAGCATGGCACTAGGAAGGTGTTAACATAGGATCTGCCTGATTGCAAATTCTCTTTCTGGTTGTTACGCGCACGAGTTCTTTAAGTGGTCTGGGGTTGAAGGGAGACCAAGGTGCTGGCTGTAGGACTTGGGACTTTTCACTGTTCTGGGCCTTTTCTTCCTTATCTGTAAAATTGGGATAACAATATTGCGGTACCTCCTCATTGGATGGATGAGCAACCAATAAATGATTTGTAAGAGAAATCTTAGGAAGTGCCCTGATACACAGTAAGTACCATACATATTAATTATTATTATTATTACTTTAAATATCCTAGTTATAAGTATGCGCATTCCACAAGTACACATAGCATCGAGCATTTTTATATATTATAGCAGTACATTGAGATAAGCTAAGTGTTCGGAAAAAATGTATCAGGACACCATAAAAAGTATTGCTGTAGCTTTACAATGGATTTTGATGCAGATTATGTTGCACATGCAGAGATGTGTTTATTAAATGAGGACATGGTTTCATGCTGTTTTCTCTGCTGCCTTTTCTCTCTACTTACCATCATTTCATAAGTATGTTTTTGGTTCCTGTGATACTTCATAAACATTTTTTGAGGGTTGCACAATGCTTCCTCAGATGAATGCATCATAGTTTACATAAAAAATATTGTTGCATATTCATATTTCTTTCAATTTTTTCTTTATTATAAATAATGCTGCTGTGGATATCTTTATACATAAAGTATAGTCCATATTTAGTAGAATTGGTTCCTAGAAAGACAATTACTGGGTAATAAGGTGTAAGTGTTTTGGAGATTTCAAATATAGAGTGTCCAATTACTCTCTCAGAAAGTGTGCTAGCACTTCTATCATCATCATGTGGGCACTGAGTCCATGTGTTATTTTAAACATCAGAACCAGGTGTATACATGTGTCAGGCTGTGCTTATCATCCGAGAACCAGAGCTAGACACTGGTTAAGGTAGTAAAGATGGATTTTATTCAGAAATAATTGCAGTAGGGGAAAAGAGACTTTGGTATAAATTGTGCTCAATTCTGAATACCATAGAGACAGCAAGGGATTTATAACCAAGGAGTAGAGTTGGAGTGAGGGAAAAATGGGTGGATGGAAAATGGCTCACAGCAGGCCCGAGTGATCAGATGTCAAGGGTGGGGGATTAGGAGTTCAGTCAGATACAGAGAGTGATCAGATATCAAGGCTGAGAGAGAAGCTCTCTAAACTGACTTGGCAGGATTTTTGCCGACAGAGGTCTATGCAGATCTGGCATGGATGGAGAGGCAGTGAGACCGAACAGGGCTTAGAGAAATCTGACTAAACTTTGGTCGAAGGGAGTGTTTTGTCCATATCCACATTTAAGTGCTTCTTCTCTTCTCTTCCTTTGCATTCTAGATTTTAGTTTATCACTTAACTTTAGCTGACCTCAAGGCATAGGTTTTCCAAAGAAGCCACAATGGAACTTCTAAATTTTGCCTTTGATTTGTTGGACAGTATAATGAGAGAGAGGGCATCCAAACCAAATTTACAAACCCTGGGATCGATTCTGCTTATACTTCAATAGAGTAGTCAGTTTTTAAAAATAGGAAGTTAAAGATGATATTACAATGAGAACTGAGTAACATACATTTCTAAACTCTTAAACATTGCTATGCTCCTCCTACAAATAATTCTTAAAACTTCCTTTAGCATAGATATGTTTCAGAGAAAAATATTTATTGAAGGTTCACGTGCTCTTGTTGCATTTATTAATTTGATGAGGGCCCAAATACAAGTTAGGTCAATTTCAGTATAAAATCTGCCTAGTGTCCCCTTTTCTGTTTCTCTGTGGAGTCATGCTGTTCTGGTCCCAGTAAGGCAAATGGGAAGTTCTCACTACGCTCTCAGTTGCTTCAGGGCCTTTCTGTGTTGACACGAGAGAATTATTCATGGACTTCCACAGTTACTCTAGCAGGGCCACTCAGTAGCTGGGCAAAGATCTCTGCACAAACTGCAAATCGTGTGCAGAAAAGTCAGTTTTTGTGTGGAGAGAGAGCACGTGTACAGTTTCCAATAGCAACATACTTTCACCTTCTACCCTTTAGCTTCTACCCTGCTCAAGAATGGGGAAGTTTAATAGTTGTATGTTGGACTATTCCACTTACTCAAAGAAGGCAGTTTTCTTCTGCCATTCACATGACAGAATGGCCTTATCCTTTTCATTTCATGGTGTCGCATGGTCCAGCATGTTCACAGTTAATGTTTACTTCATTGTGATCCTTGAAAGTATGTATTACATAGATGCATTTTTGATGAGGAAATTGAGGGCCAGCATTAAGTGATTTGTTCACACAGTTCATCAAGATCACACAGTTAGTAAAGGGAAGCAGCAAGTTAAACTCAGGGTTATCTCTCTTCTTTGTACCCATGACTCACACATCTCGTTGTGCAGTCGAATATCCACCCTATAGCAATGCACCTGTGCTTTAAGCCCTCTTGGGTATGGCCAAAGTTTGAGAACCACTGTTTTACACTGTGATGCTCCTCTTTGCCTGGATAACATCTGATCTGTGTCTAAGTGCTTAGGCTGAAGGTACTCATTCACTCTTTCACTGCCTCTGAGGACGTCGGGACCAAACTCCTCCCAGCTTTGTACTGATGCTTCCAGATCTTTCCTCATTATACTTCTTTGAAGTGTATGATATTCATTTATACCGAATTTTGCTCTTGCCATCATCATCCTCAGACCTTCCCTGCAACCCTTGAGGACTAGTCTTTGTCTTCATTTGAATTACCTAATATTCAGCCCACAAACTTCTTTAACCAACTCTACTTCATTGATTTTAACAAATCATCCACGTAGACATACCCTGGCCTTACCAGCTGGAGTTTGTCTACTTCCAAACTCCACCTGAAATTGCTCTGTCTCCAAATTCTTACTCCTTGGCCTCAATTTGCTTCCTCTCACCTCTTAAGCACAGGGACTACCCCTGCTGCTGAGTCTGCTCTCCATAGTTCTGACGACTCACAAGCCACTCATCTGCTTACTCTCAGCCCATCACCCCCGCACTCAGCCTGTTTTCATTCCTTTTCATTATCTTACCTAGGCACCAATAATCAAAAAATCATAAGCTCGTTCACACCAGTATCTTCAATACTCTCACTCTTGAGATTTCCCTGTGAGCTAGTTCAGCTCAACCTACATCAAAAAAATGTTTTTCTAGTTTGTATTAAGTAGAACTACAGAAAACAGAAAATTATGCTGATGAGCATCACAGTTTGTTGTTGCTCAGCAACACTTAAATCAGCTCCTCTTTTTATTTTGAGCAGTGGCTTAACCAAACCTTTTGCAATTCTCAAGCCACCTACTTACCCTGAGATTTGGTTTCCTACAAGGCTCAAATGCCAGGTTTTTCTGCAACTTAGTGTTTCTGTTCTTTTTGATCCAATTTATCACTTCTTTCTCTGTCAAACTCCTATTCATCATGTAAGTTCCAACTCAAATATTGCCTTTTCTGTGCTGCATTTTCTTTCATTTTTATTTTTATGCTTTTTTATTAAATACTTTGGAATTTTATTGTTGTTCAAGTACAACTTTCTGCCTTTTCCACCCACCCCTCCCCACCACCTCAGCCATCCCCACCTCCCTCCCCTGCTTCCACCCACCTTGTTTTGTCCATGTGTCCTTTATAGATGTTCCTGTAAACCCTTCCCCTTTTCCCCCCATTATCCCCTCCCCTCTCTCCTCTGGTTACTGTCAGTTTGTTCTTAATTTCAATGTTTTTGGTTATATTTTGCTTGCTTGTTTGTTTGTTGATTAGGTTCTAGTTAAAGGTGAGATCCTATGGTATTTATCTTTCACCACCTGGCTTATTTCACTTAGCAGAATGCTCTCCAGATCCATCCAAGCTGTCGCAAAGGGTAGGAGCATTTTCTGACTCCCCTAAGCATCCCCTTTCCTCTGTGCTCCCGTGTTCCCTTACCTTTCTTTTCCATTAAACTGTGAGGCAGAACAGTCTGTTTTCATTATATTACCTCTTACTGTCTTTCCTCTGTCTTAGTCAGCTCAAGGTGCTCTAACAACATACTGTAGACTGGGTAATTTAATCAAGTGAACTTCATCGCCCAGCTTCTAGAGCAGGGGTGTCAAACACATTTTCACTGGTGGCCACATCAGCTTTGTGGTTGTCTTCAAAGGGCCAAATGAAATTTCAGTAGTTACATTTATATAGTCCTTAAATTACTTCAACCATTTGAAGGCAACCTCGAGGCTGATGTGGCCACCAGTAAAAATGAGTTTGACACCCCTGTTCTAGAGACAAGCACATCCCCTCTTCTGGGAGCTGGTTGATTCATTTCCTGGCCAGGCCCTCTTCCTGACGGGCAGAGGGCCACCTTCCTGTGCTTCATCATTGTCTCAAAAAGAGAGACTTGCAGGTCTCTTCCTTGTAAAGAGACTAATCTCATCATGGGGGCTCCCCCTTGAGGACCTCATCTAAATCTAATTACTTCCTAAAGGCCCCACCTCCTATCACCATCACAGCTGCAACACAAGAATTTGAAAAAGACACAAGCACACAGTCAATATAGCATCAGAATCAGAATCCCCATCTCAAATCATGTTACATAAACATGATGCTACTTGGATAAGATGTGTTATAGAGCTGAGGCACTTGCAAGAAAGAGCTCAGTCTTTAAACCTGTACTGTCTGGTGTCATAGCCGCTAGCCACAGGGGCTACTGAGCACTGGAAAGGTGACTAGTCGAAACTGGAATGTGCGCCAAGTGTAAAATACATGCTGGATTTTAGACTTGGTATAAAACAAAGGATGCATAACATCTCCTCAATACTTTTAATATTGATTCCATGTTGAAGTGGTAATATTTTGGATATATTGGATTAAATATGATTTATTATAAAAATAAATTTCACACACTTTTTACTTTTTAATGTAGCTATGACAAAATTTAAAATAACGTGTAATTTACATTATATTTCTATTAGACAGTGATGTTTTAAATAAATAATGATGTTTAGTATGAGTATAATGACGAATAGCAGTATGGACTGATAGAGTTTAGGAATATTTTCAACTAGGAACTTTATGTATAAATAGTACTTAAAAGAGTATTTTGTTTTCTATAATTCTCTAAACTTTATAATTTAAAATTTTTTATTAATATGAGATTAGGATTAGAAAGAAGTTGTTAGTAATGTCATTATTAGATGATTTTATAGATTCTCTGCTAACATATTTTTGTATAACAATGAAAATATAAGGCATCTGCACTATTCAAGTATTCCTATCCAAGTCACCACATTACAAGGGGGTATATGGCAGCTAAAGCAGTCATAACACGAAAACAAAACATTTGTTAATGAATCTGCATGGAATTACTTGCAATCCAAACATTTCTATTCCCCTATCACTAACACTCAGTCCTTTGGGGAGAGACACCATCATAGCAGTTCTCTCACTAATTTCACAATACCGCCCACATCTTACAATACAAGGCAAATGCAATAGAATAAATCAATTGCAGTGTGAAATTGAAATTCTTTCAAAAAGATTAAGGATTTTAGAAATTTATTAAAAAGCTGTTGACACAATGTTGACTACAATTAAACTGGTTAATATTTGAAGGAGAACAAATATACAAAATAATGACTCCATTAGTCTTTAAAAGGAGGATGATTTAAATGTCAAACTATTACAAGAAATCTTGGGAAAATTGATTAAGAACTCTGATTATATGTAAATAACCCTCTTTACTTTGAAAGTCAAAAGTGAAGTGAAGTATTGTTTTGTGTTACCACATAACTTTAAAAAAAATTATGCCAATCCCCTCCATGAACCGATCAATACTAATTTTATTCTTTTCTGTTTCTAAGAATTAGTCGATAGTTGTACATCTCAGGTAAACATTTGTTAAATATGAAAAAGAAAATTTCCAAATTTTTACTTCAGTGTTCTTTAAAAACCCATTAAATTTTTTCATATTTTATTTTGAAAATTTTATTCTCCTTTAAATTATATTTACTTTAAATCATTCTTTCCTGATACCAGTCATCCTAAGATCATTGTGATGGCTAAATTTAAGAAATTATAAATTCAAACAAGATAAATGTACTTTCTAAATCAATAAAAATGCAGAAATGAGTAAGTATTAACAGGTTCGTGTTTATGTTTATGAGGTGTTTACATCACATTGAACAACTCGAGTTGGTCACTCATGAGTGAAACGTGCCAGGCACCTGAGCATAACTCAGGTGTTCACAGGTAGAAACATAGGGTACAAGTGGGCAAAGAGATAACGTAGCCAATATAATCTTACAGCGTTGAGACTTAATCAATGTTTACACTATTCAGTTAGTTACACATTTTCAACCTAGTTAACGCTTCACTTCTAAGAAGGAAATGCTTTTCGACTGGATCAGCCTAAAGGAAGTGGTGGTTTCAACAACAGTTTTGCTGTTTCCTTTGAACATTTTAGTTCTCAGCTTCCTGCCCCTCCCCCCAGCATGTTCTGTCCGCTGTGGTTCGGGGGCAGTCATGTTTTTATAAGATTATTTGTATTTTAAATTATGCATATGTATATCCTCAATACAAGTAAAATTTAAGGAACAGAAAATGTTTTTAAAAGCTTTAGCTCATGACCACTGCTTGGGAGTGGAATACCGCCCTTTGTCTCTGACCCAGACGTCTCGTTCTCGCTCAGCTTCTCTGGAACTGTGACTGCCTGCGCTGTTACCTTGTGAGTAGGACACAGTCTCAGGCCTTTCCCAGTTCTTGACGTGAGAATCTTCAGATTCCCTCTTTATTCTCACGTTGGTTTTGGAAGTAGACTCATTTAAGAATGTGCTTATTCCACCTAACTTGTTGAATCTATTGACAAAAATGTATTCCTTATATTCATTTATTATTCTTTTAGTTTCTCTAAGACCCCTAGTAGTATCCCTTATCTTATTTTTAACATTGAAATTTTTTATTTTCTCTCTTTTTTCTTGGTCAGTGCCAGGGATGTCCAACCTGTCGCCCATGGGTTGCATGCAGCCCAGGATGGCCATGAATGGGGCCCAACACAAAATTGTAAATTTACTTAAAACGTTATGAAATTTTTTTGTGTGTCCTTGATTATGTGTCACAATGTATTTAATGTGTGGCCCAAGGCAACTGCTCTTCTTCCAGTGCAGCGCAGGGACACCAAGAGGTCGGTCACCCCTGATGGGCACAGCCAAGATTCAACAGGGCTTCCAGTTTCGAGGAAGGTTAACATCTTAGGCCAAAGTCAGTGTTCAGACAGCTGAACCAGGAAGAGACAAAGGATTGAGAACAAGCCAGATAGATCAGAAATCAAACAGGAAATTTGACAGTGGGCTCTGTTGAAGGTAATTGAAAGCTAAGCTTAAAGTCAGCAGAGATGAAGCCAAACGGCTGGACATGTGAACTAATGAGTTGGGACTGATAGTCCTTCTGTGAGGCAGACATCTGTCACCGATGAAACTGCAGCTTCCAACTTCACTAATAAATGTGGAAATGTAGAAGGTCATACATTTATTTAAAACAAAATGAACAAGAAAAATAGAATTAAAAAGTATATACTACAGGGGTGGGCAAAAGTAGGTTTACAATTATGAGTTTGTGAAACAGGGTCTATTCTTGTATTGATATTATTTATTAATTATTGTATTATTTTTTATCATTAACCTATGTTTGCCCACTCCTGTATTTGTTATTTTAGAAAAATGATGCTATCTTCTTGTTTTGAGCTACACAGGTATGCTAATACTAAATCACTAATAAATATAGTTGACTTTCAGAAGTTTGTGTTAGAGACCCAGAACCAGTCCGTTAAAGTAGCTGTTTCATTTTGAGTTTCACTTTCTTGAGCTTGTTTTTGGAGGATGAGAAGGTGCATTGGTTGCCAAAAAAAATCACACCTACACTGTGATTTTCTGAAACAGTAAGTAGTCCAAAGGTACAACAGCAATGTGGTGTCAATATTTCCAGCCCTGCCAATTTTCCCACTCCATCATCCTCAGCATGTGTTTTCTCATTTATACTTCTATGTCACAAGACAGCTGCTGCATCTATGGCTTCACATCTATACTCCAAGCACAAAGAAGGAAGAAGGGAGAAAGGATGGTGTCTATATCAGATTAGAGATACAATGGTTAGCTTCCATTTTGTGTTATTCAGAGAAATCTCAGCATCCCCAGCCAAGGCGCCTGTAATGGATTGGGTTGAGTTGCTCCAAAAGATATGTGGATGTCCTAAACCCTTGTACCTCAGGCTGACACTTAGAAGTGGGGTCTTAACAGATGGAATTAAGTTAGAATGAGTAGTTAGGATGGACTCTAATCCAGTATGACTAGTGCCCTTATAAGAAGTGAAGAAAAGATACAGAAAGGAGAATGCCGTGTGAAGACACAGACACACAGAGAGAGAAAGAAGACTGTGTCAAGGGGTAGGCAGAGTTACACTGCCACAAGCCAAGGCATGCCTGGTCTATTGCAGCTGAAGAGGCAAGGAAGCATCATCTCTTAGAGGCTTCAGTGGAATGTGGCCCAGCCAGCACCTTGATTTTGGACTTCTGGCCTTCAGAAATGTAAGATAATATATTTTGTTTGTTTCAAGCCACCAGTTTGTTATACTATGTTGCAATAGCCCTAGGAAACCGATACAATATTTAACTCAGATTTGGGAGATGTTAATCCCTGAGTGCCAGAACTGGAGAGAACAAGAGTAAAATAGAACTGCTTAGAGGAAGGTTTTCTTGGGAAGGTCATCCTGGGAGGGTAACAAAACAAACATTATAAAGGAATCAGAAGTAAAAATAGTAAAGAAATAATTAAATCCAAATATTGAGGGTTTTAGAACAAAAGGAGCTTTTGAATCATTGCATTTATAAAATACACTGTTTTTACTTGCTTTTAAATTTTATAAACAATTTAGTAGACTACATCCTACTAAACTGCAATTTTAATGTTTTAATGAGCAGTAATTATTTAATAAATGTTTAGCAAAATTGATGTTATTTCATTTATTAGAATATAAATAATAAATTAGCATTAAATAATAAATCTTATTATTTAGCAATAAATAATAAAATAGGTACAGAGTAATTTTTATGCAAAAGTTCCTTTGGCATTAAATAACTATTAATTGATGGCATTAGAATTTATTTAAGACCTAATAATTATGTATAAATTATAAAACTATTAAGTTGGAGTGAAATATGTGTGTGCGCTTATGTTACCTGGCAGTGGCACAAGAACGTGTTATGACAAGGGAGCAGAAGGAAGAGCAAGGAATGTGGGGGAGAAGGACTCAAAGAAGAAATAGAAAAAATAGTGGAAGAAAATAAGAAGCTAAAATCAGTGTTCCACTGAGGAAAACAACTGAGGAATAAATGACTACACAAATCAATTGAATAAATATGAAGCTAATTTTCTGAATTGGAAAATTGGAAAATTGCACTGAAAAGTGTCAATTTTTACTGATTTAAAATTAGTGCCCCTAAGTTCACATCAAAGATTCAAGGAAATTTCCAACCTAGGTGCTGGATTTAAGCCCTCCCTAGGCCCTTTACCTTCATAGAGTAAAAATATTTTTTTACTCTTTGCCATAAAGGTATTAACATTATATTTTATAACTGTATTGATATAAAGATGAATATAATCCAGTCTGGATTCATTATTATTTGTTATTATTATTATTATGTTCATTTTTCTTCTGATTTTAAAAGAAATTAAAATTAATTAAACCAGGTTCATGGGTCCCTAAAAGTACAATAGGCCCTTGGGTAAGTGGACCCTAAATAAAAGCCCTGGTCCTGAGGAAAGAGCAGGCAGCTCAAAACCAAAAGGTGATGGAAGACAGTCCTGGGGGACCCACCAGTGAGCCAAGTAGAAGGAACTCAGAACCAGCTGTCTCTGTACTTTTCTCCTATCAACAAGTCCCCCAAAACTATAAAACTTACAAAGTCCTGGGCTTTGTTATCCCCATTTATGGGATGTATGTGGGAATGGGGCAGAAAGGAAGAACTGTCTCCCTTGTCCCCATCAAGTTAGAACTGAGCTCCAGCAGCAGGGAACCTCCTTCTGAGCGTGGAGATCAGTAGCCACTGTCATTCATATAATGTGTTAGAAAGAACACAGATATCCAATAAAAGGAGGCAGGTTATGTAGATGCATTCACACAGTAGAGATTCTGGTAGCCATCAAAGAAGATTTAGATTATATTGTATTTGTATGAGACAAGAACACATGATATAATGAGACTTGGTTCCCAACACACAGGCACTGTCAGTCAGTAAGCCTAGTCCCACCAGTGGAAAAACAGGACAGGCCTGAGGTCCATTGCCGGGGGTGTCTCAGTACACAAGGTTGGCTGATGGCCTGCCATGTCACTGCTGAGTCAGGGGTTTGGTCTCCCTTAAATTGTACACCCATAATCCCCAGGCATCATCTAACTATGGACGTTTGATGCAGTAATTTCTAGTATTATCAGTAGTTCTTCTGTGTACCTTCAGGGGTTAGTGGTATATAGGCCCACTGTCTCAAAGCTAAGTTTAGATTTCCACGTTCACAAAGCTTCTGCACTTCTCACTCTTTGCCGGGATCCAGAAACAGAAAGTCTTCATGACTCCCATTTCACTGCTATTATTATTATTATTATTAATTAATTTATTATTTATTTATTTTATTATAACATGTCTGATTCATAAAAATCAGTTTTCTTTTTTATTCTGGCTGATAACTCCTAACCTAATTATCATTGTATCATGTTATATCAAGATTATACTTTTTGCATAGGATTTAGAAACCATCTACAAAAGCAATGTTATTTTCCTTATGCACAAAATGCAGCCATTTATGTAAAGTAAGCCATTTTCAGATCCTTTCCTAGATCCTTTTTTAGGAACTAGGTATAAATGTCAATTTCTTGATAGATTCCAAAGCATGCATTCTGCTTTGCATTTCTGTAATAGTCTGGCTGGTTGTTTTGTCAGGTAAATTTTTCTCTGGGTTCTTAGTGGAAAATCTCAACATTTATTAAATAACCTGTTATTCCCACTGGTATTTCCAAATTACAACTATCCTATTAGGCATTGACCACACCCACAACGTTCATTCATTATTACCATAAAGGATAGCATTTTGTGCACGTCCACAGCAATAGGCTCAGAATGATTCGCTCAGTGCTGGAATGTTTTCTCAAGATCTTTCCTTAAAGGGTGCAGACCTAAGTAGTAAGAATGCCAGAAGAGCTCATTCTCTTGTTCTGTACTCTCCTTTAAAGTGCTCACATAGGGCTGCCTAATTTCCCCACCACTTATCTTTGTCTCCCTCTGCATCTTTCCTTTTCACTACCTGGAAGATAGTCTTGAGATGCATTCCAAGAGTGAGCATCAAATATGGCATGACCACACTCTCCCCTCTATTCATTTCAACTTACCCTTACCCATAAGATGCAGCTAGGTTTTAAAGGAGGAAAATAGGGGAAACAATTTTGAAGCAATAAATGTGGTAAGATATTTAATAACATAATAATATTTCACCAATGTAAATGTAAACAGAACTCAACAGTGGCATTAACAACCTTTATTCCTCCCAAATTTGGGGGAGAAAGGGACGTCTTATAGTCCAAAAAATACGGTATATCCAACCTACATTCTGTGCAGTTTCCCTCCTCCTGGCTGAGACTCTACAAGCATCAGATGTGCTTATTCATGAGAAGCAGGGTTGATCCAGCCCATCAATCTTATTGGTGAAATTCTAGTTGTCACATTTATATAACAAATCACAGATTACTGGAATTTTAATGTTGCTGTCTTGGAGACATATAACTGAATCTTTTTTTGAAATAATGACTAGAATAAAAATTGTCTAAAAATTACTTGGATGATTATGGCATGAGTTACATCCTTTATTGCTACCTCTTTATTGCCAACTCTGTCTCTTAGAAACAATTCAACTGATGATCTACCTTTAATTAGACTTCAGCATGAGTTGAAGCACATTCTTTTAATCTGGAACATTACTCCTCACTGCTCTCTGTTACCCCCCTATTTTGTTAGTAATCGCTTGAAGTGTCCATTTTCATTTTCATTTATTCCTCTGCTTTGTGGTTGATGTGAAGTGTTGGAAGCGTGGATGATAAAGTGTTCTGAAGAAAGTAACCTGACAGGGTGATCTGATCGTAAGTTTCCAACTGGGCAGTCATGGTGAATGGCCACATAACTTTTTTTAATTAATGGTTTATCTTTGCCCTGAGCAAGTCCCGTCCATTGTTTTTATTAAACATACCTTGAGATAAGCACAACCGCCCTCAAGAAAACACATCTTGTTAACTAACCTTTAACCCAATCCTGACTTACTTTTTTTCCATTCTCACGTAAACTTCCATTCTTCCCTCCTTAACTTCAAGTGCATAAAAGAAAAGAAACTGCAAAATCATCACTCTCCCAAGTATTTGAGATCTTGCTTCCCAGCAATTGTTGTCAGCTTTGACTCAAATATTTCTGCGAAAATTATTTACAAGTTTGATTGCTCTTACACTGACAACAAGATCGCTTCGCATCATCCCTTCTCCTTCCTATCCAGTACTGTCTGTGCTATTAAATGCTACGCCCTGATCTGCTGGTATCTAAATTTGGGTCTGTATTTGTGAATAGTTTCTTTTTTTGTCTTTTGAAAAGCTTCAGTCACAAAGTCAAAATGAAAAAAAGAATTGTCAATACCAGAGAAAACCTAGTTTTAACTTACTTTTTCCGTGGGTAAAACAGATCCCAAGACATTTAGCCTTGGGATCTGTTTATTGACTATGATGTCTTTGGCTAATTACAAACTGGAAAATCCCAAGAAACAAGAGCAATTTCTGGAGACGTGTCTATTGCGACTGAGTTTACAGCTCCAGCACACTCATCTCAGGAACCTAACGCTGCCAAATCTTACACAAATACAGTGGTACCTTGGTACTTGTCATTAATTCATTCTGACAAGTGGTGAGCAAGTGACAATTGATGAGGCATTTTTTTCCTGCAAGGTGGTGTTGTGACTCATACAAGTTCTAGCAAGTGTGACCAGTGGCAAGCAAGCACCACCAGTGGCAAGAAAGCGCTGAATGCTGAAACATTTTTTTCTTGTCAAAATGCGACTAGTACCAGGTCTGACAAGTTCTCAAGCCAAGAACTGAGGCTGTTCTGAAGTACAATGGAGTACAATGAACTGAGGCTGTTCTGAGGTACAATGGAGTACAATGAAGTTGGCTGCAACTGTACTTCATTGTCTCAATCAGCTGATCACTTTCCTTCTCTGAATGTGACTGATGAGTATCAATATGACTAATCCATGCTTTTTGATTAAAAGGTTCATGGCTTTTTCTTTAAGTCCAGCATCCCAATTTTGGCAGTTTAATTTTGATTCCCTATGTCCCACGTGCTAAAACAAATGAGTGGTTAGACCACTGGTCATTGACAGACTTTTATGTGTTATCTATCTATTATCTATTATCTATCTATCTATCTATCTATCTATCTATCTATCTATCTATCTTCTATCTATCTCACCTACTTATTCCAGTGGGGAGGGGTTAATGCCAGTCACATTGTATCTAACTGTCCATTTTGCTAATATACTCCTTTTTTTTTTTACTAGAAACTTTCTAAGTCCTGGCCAAGATGGAGGCATAGGTAGAAACCCTTTGCTACCTCGCACAACCAAAAGGAGGATAACAACCAATTGAAAATCAATAAACCACCAGAAGTGCCAGAAAATCAAACTGCATGGAACTGTGACAACCGTGGAATTAAAAAAAACAGTCAAACAGAACACTAGACCGGTAAAGCAGTGGACAGAGAGAAACCATGGCAAGGCAGTGGACTGTGTGGGCTGGGCTGGCTGCGGTGAGGTGGCAGGCTACGTGGGCAGGGCTGACTTAAGGGGAAACAGACTCAGAGTGGGCTATGGACTACGGTGGTTGCCGTGGCAGGAGAAACTCCCAGTCTCACACCAGAGTTCATTGAAAAGTGCACTAGAGATGAGTAGGCAAGCTGCATTGTTGCCCTTCTGTCCCCTTCCCCACAGGCAGTGCCATAATGCAGCTAGGAGGGTTGCTCTGGCTGGGTGACTACTGAAGGCCCTGCCCCCTTACAACTTACAATTTAACAGAGGCCCAAACAAAGAAATAGGGCCAAAATGAAAGAACAGTGCAAAACTTCAGAAAGAGAGCTAAATAATAAGGAGATAGCCTACTTATCTAATGGAGAATTTAAAGCCCTGGTAATCAAAATGCTCACAGAACTGATTGAGTTTGGTCAAAAAATGAAAGAACAAATGAAAGATACCCAAAGTGAAATAAAGCAAAATATTCAGGGAACCAACAGTGACAGGAAGGAAACCAGGACTCAAATCATCAATTTGGAACAAAAGGAAGAGATAAACATTCAACTAGAATAGAATGAAGAAATAACAACTCAAAAAAATGAAGAGAGACTTTTCAACTTCTTTGACAACTTGACACATTCCAATATCTAAATTATACGGGTGCCAGAGGAGAAGAATCAGAGCAAGAAATTGAAAACTTATTTGAACAAATAATGAAGGGAAACTTCTCTAATCTGGCGAAGGAAATAGCCTTCCAGGAAGTCCAGGAAGCCCAGAGAGTCCCAAAGAAGTTGGACCCAAAGAGGAGCACACCAAGGCACATCATAATTAAGTTACCCAAGATTAAAGATAAGGAGAGAATATTAAAAGCAGCAAGAGGAAAGAGTTACTGACAAAGGAGTGCTCATAAGGTTATCAGTTGATTTCTCAAAGGAAACCTTGCATGCAAGAAGGGGATGGAAAGAAGTATTCCAAGTCATGAAAGGCAAGGACCTACATCCAAGATGACTCTATCCAGCAAAGCTCTCATTTAGAACGGAAGGGCAGACAAACTGCTTCCCTGACAAGGTCAAGTTAAAGGAGTTCATCATCACCAAGGCATTATTATATGAAATGTTAAAGGGATTTATCTATGAAAAGGAAGATCAAAAATATGAACAGTAAAATGACAACAAACTCACAACTATCAACAAATGAAGCTAAAACAATAAAAGAAAGGAAAACGATGAAAACAAAAACTAAGCAAATAACTAGAACAGGAACAGAATCAGAGAATGGACATCACATGGAGGGTTTTCAATGGGGAGTGGGAGGGGAAGAAAGGGGGAGGAAGGTACAGGGAAGAAGAAGCATAATTGGTAGGCATTAAATAGATGGGGAGAGGTCATAAATGGTATAGGAAACAGAGGACTCAAGGAACTTATATGTACAACCCAAGGACATGAACTAAGCAGGGGGAAAGCTGGAGAGTTGGGGCATGCAAGGTGGAGTGGGGATAAAGGGGAAAAATTGGGAAAACTGTAATAGCATAATCAATAAAATATACCTTAAAAATAAATAAAAATAAAAATTTTTAAAATAAAAAAATTAAATATTATAATTTAAAACAAAACAAGAAAAGAAACTCTGTTAGCTTTTCAGACACAAATCTCCATTAACTGAGCATTGCTATCCATATAGCAAGCTCCATTATTTTTATTTTTATTTTTCTGAATATAGAAATCATAGAGTGGGACACAAACCTTCAATGTTAGAGTAAATAATCTCACAGAGGCAGCCGTGGCCCCAGGGAGGTGTCTTCCCCTTGTTTACAGACAGGTTTCTGAATGTATCATTTCCATTTAATCAGGTTACTTTGATGACCTTCTCGGTGTCCTTTTTTGTTGTTTTTGTTTGTTTTGTTTAAATGCTTTTCTGACAGCACTCAGGTTCTGGTTCTTATTGAACTTTTTGATCTAAAAATTATTGGAGTCCCTCATTTGTAAGTATAGTTTCATTCACTATCCAGTATAATGCCTCTAACTGTATTTCAAAGTGAAAGTGTAACAGGGTGCAGCCAAGAGGGGGGACCCCAAATGGGCATTTGGAATGGGGTCCAGAACTCAAGGTGTTCAGGAAATATTAATATGTTCTCACCCCACCCCCGCCACAGGTGTGGGTTGGGGAAGGGACACATGGAGCAGGGCTTTTGAGAGCTGTTTTGCATAGCAACAGCTTTGCAGCTAACCTCTGGCGTGGTCATTTAACATATCTATAACCTTTAACTGGTTGCATAGATATGTTAAATAGCTGTGGTCATGCTCTGAGTCAGGGGAATGGAAGTAACTTCCCCACCAAGACATAACTGGGGGGCAGGTCCCCCAAGTTATAGTGCCTGCATGGGATCTTGGAGAGGATTGGCTCCATGACATGGGGTCACACTTGCCCAGACTCACGATGGCAGCCCAGTAAAGCTGGAAGGATATGAGAGTGCTGGCAAGTGTAGCTGATTGTGGGAGGAGTTGGAAATGGGGCTGCAGAGGAAGATTGGCGTGGGTGTTTAAACCCAGACACGGCAGCCATTGTGGGGAGAACCACCGGCTGTGGACATGTGAGAGGACCACATGGCTGAGGCAGAGCAGGGAGAGAACCACTTGGCTTTGCCAGAGTGGGGACTCCCGCAGCCACTGTACAGAGAAGGACCTCGTGGCTGGGGTAGTGGAGACTCCCGCAGCCATTGTGCAGAGAGGACCACGAAGCTGGGGCTGTGGAGAGAGAACCTCACAGCTTTGCCAGAGTGGGGACCCCCGTAGCTTTACAAGGGGGAACCACCACCCGGCTTTAGCAGAGATCCCAGCGACACAGCTGATGGTGCAGGGAACCGAGGGAGGCCTACCAGCAGAGATGGATTACTGGGAAGAACCAGGAGCTGCCTGAGCCACGGACTTCTATTTCTTTTCCTGAGATACGGTACCCTGGCCTGGGCAAAGGGGGAAGGAAGGACTGTGTGTGTCTGTGGGTGTTTTAAGGGGCTTTGGGATTTTGATGAAGACATTAGGTCACTACTTTAAGTTTGTATATCATTAAATAAACATTACCGTTTCTTTTCACGAATCTCTGGCATCGAGAGACGTCTTTCCTCTGATGGCAGACATAACAAACCTGGGGGGGGTTCCCTTTGGTAATAGTATATTGCCTTTGGCCCCCCTTGGCCCCTTGTTGTTCTGTAACAAAAGTGGTGAGAAGCTGGATTAAGGGCCGTTAGGTCTAAAACCCCATGTACTTCCCTGCAGCACTTCTCTTCTTTCACAAGCACAATTTCCTGTTGTGCCACACACGCAGGGTGGAAGGAAGATCATTCCACATCCCCGCTTACTGAACTCGGCCTTACTCTCAGTGGCGGCAGCAGAGTTTCCTATTCACACCATCCACACCAGTAATGGGCTCTGACATTCCTAATAACAGAATTTGTTACTGGTTTGTTAATCTAGTACCTTTTACTCTTTTCACCAATGCATTGGTGAAAAAAGTAAATACCTCCTTCAATATTGATATATCGTCCTTGCCCTAGGATGTGGGTAATATTGTACACTGAGCCCCAGACCCAGAAATTTCTGTTCCCCATCCTCAGGCCAGTATACTATGATCTCATCATACTGTTCATGGCAGCTAGAATGGCACCAGGTGTTATACTGGAGGAGTCAGACTGGCCCTTGGTTCAGCAACCTCTATACTTGAGTTTTGGCTAAGAGAGAACTCAGAGCCAAGACTCAAACTGTAAGAGAAATATTTTTTAGACAGTCACAGAGGTAGAAGAAGTGAGTGGTAGATGAAATGGCTCAGGAAATAAGTTACAGAGGCAAAGAAAAGGGCCTTTGGGGCTTAGGAGAGAAGAGTAGAAATAACACCTGGGGGTGGAAAGGGGAGGAAGAAAGAAGAGGCATGTGCACACGACCAGGAGGGAGGGAGAGCATGCTGGGTCCTTTGTCCTAAGGGCTTTTAAGAACTTAAGGACAGAGATTTTAGGAAAGGTCCTAGAGGAGCACCCCAAGAGTATATTCATCAGCTTTCCAGGTGGTCCTGTCAAGTCTCCGCTGACTGGTTGGTGCCAGAGCTGGGGGTCATTAGTCAATGGACGTGGTCCTGAGGTCGGCCATGGTGTCACTTATCTGGTTTTGTTGCTTTTCTGGGTCTGGAGCTGAAACACAGCTGAGGCCTGGATATATTTGATGTAAAAGACAATAGACAGGGTCAGAACCTCATTGTTCTGGGGGCTTAAGGCTTAAGGGCTATTCTTCAGCCCCTCTGTTTGTTCTCACTCTAAGGGGGTCTAACCTGTATGACTAGCCACATGCCAGGGGAGGAAAGGTCAGGGGAGAGTCTGAACTGCTTGATCAGCGATATGAAAGACCAGGGGTCCAAACCGCATACTCAGAGATATCCTAGGGGAGAAAAGGTTACCCTGGGGGCCGGGTCCTTGTTTTCTGAGTTTTGCCTGTTGCTAGGCACCTAGGGCTTTCTGCCTGGTGACCTTCTGTATGTGGCCCATCATCCTTGCTCTGCTCATGTCTGTCTAACTGCCTACCACAATACAGCTTCAGCCTGCCTGTCAATTGGCATTTTTATCTTTCTCGAAAATTATTTTTTTCGTAGAGGAGAGTTTAATCTCAGACTCTTTAATCCAAACCCATCCCCCCTTTTTACAATTACTGTTCCCTTGTGACATAAGAAACATCCAGACCTGTAGAGAATGTTTATGAGTTTATTTGAGCCAAACCAACAATTTTCAGGAAGCAGAATCTCAACAGATTGAGGAAGTGTTCTGGAAAATGGTAGTTTCATAGTTTATTTTATACATTGGAATCAAAGAAGACATAAAGAGGGTTACATAAAATCTATTGGTGGTAGACTAAGGAGGCCAAAGAAAGCAAAATGGGGAAATCTCTGGGACTGGATAAAAAGCAAAATGGAGAGACACATGCTTCTTTTACATTGGTGGATACAGGATGGTAAACATTTACTGTACAGAGATGGCATTTGGGCAGGAGGATGTCGATGAAGGCCTCTGTGGTCTTGTGCTCCGAAGTAGGTGGCTGTGCCCTGAGGGCCCGGGAAGAGACCACTCTGACATTTCAAAAGTATGTTATCTTAGATGCTGAAAGACAATAGACAGGCTCACATAGGTGAGGATTGCCCTTTGTTTAGGAAGCTGCAGGCATAGGGTGTGACTACCTGCCACAACCCACTTTTGGTCAGAAAATTTTATGTTCAGATGCGGTTACTTTTGTCTCTGCGTTTGTAGGTCTGCCATGCAGGCCTCCCCTGGACTTGTCAGGTTTGATATGTGGCCTGTTTTTGTCACCCTCACCGTCTCCCTGGAAGCTGCAGTATGTGCTGCCTGTATGGTTGGACTCGCGGGAAGTGTCAGTTACTGTAGGTAGGCAGACCCTGTTTGCTTACTGCACAGATGCACGTCCCTAACGTTTCCCTTCAAGATAGAAACTGCTGGGAGGAATGTTGTTAGCTGACAGCCTTCAGCTGCAGCAACGTTGGAGTCTTCTGGAGCATCTTAGCCAAGTCTACACCTTCCCTGGGCAACCCCAGCCAATGACTGAGTGTGGCAACTGTAAAAGCCATCTCTGCTCAGTACATAGTTTGAAAGGTCTCTGTGGGGGATTTTTGCATCACAGCTCCCCCTTGTGTGGGCTGATATTTTCTTGGAGTTGCATTTCAGTTTGAGTCTCTGCCACTGAATTTCCCAGGTGCCTTGTAGTGGGAAGCTGTCTCCACCTACTCCTGCTCCCCCAGCCCTTTGTGTGTTGGTGTTCCTAGGTTGCTGGTATTCTAGACACTGACATTGATTTTTATGTAATTTTCATGTGCCACAAAGTATTCTGTTTTTTTCACATTTTTTATTTTTGATCAATTTTATTTTTTGAGTATTATTATTTTTAATTTTAACATGGTCAAATGCATGTTAGATTATCAAAATGAAGAAAGAATTATAAGATTTATCATTTAAAAATTCACAAAATAAACATTTAAATGTTAATGTGTATAAAAGTAAATCCACTAAGGACATATTTAAGTCCTTCTCATATGCAAAATAGCAAATGAATAAATCATGAATTAGTGTCCTGAATAAAGGGTGAGCCAAAGGAGTTGCCAATTGTAGTAATCACTGTTTCCTTTCCAACATGTTGAATATCTAAATGACCAGACAATAATTAATCTAATAACGTAGTCCATTAGTTAGTCATGAAAGACCTGGTTATTGCTGTAAAATTAGAACTGTGCAGACAGATTTTCAGAAAAAGTGTGAAGACAGTACAGAGAGGTCACATATACCCTAGACCCTCCTCACACTTTCCCCCAGTAACATCTTACAGCACATTTGTCATGATTAAACCAATACCGATCCACTGTCATTAACTAAAATCCACATTTTATTCAGATTTTCTTAGTTTTCACCTAATGCCCTGTTTATGCTCCAGGGGCCCATCCAGGATATCAAACTTATACTTAGTAATCATGCTTCTAAGCTTGACTTCTCTTGGTTGTGATGGTTTCTCCAGCTTTCCTTGTTTTTAATGACCTTGACAGTTTTTAGGAATACTGATCAGTATCCCTTATAAAATGTCCCTTAATTGGGATTGGTTTTATGTCTTTCTCATGATTAGACTAGGATTGTATGTTACTGGGAAGAAGACCACAGAGGTAAAATGCCATTTGCATCGTATTATGTCCAGAATACGTGTTATTGACCGTGACTCACCACTGCTGATATTGACCTCGATCACCTGGCTGAGTAGTTTGTCGGCTTTCTCCACTGTCAAGTCCCTTTTTCTCTGCCTTCCCATGCTGTATTCTTTGATGCCTCAAATTTTACAGGCATCAACTAATAAATCTCTTGTACTTCTAATTCTATCTTGACATTACTGTCAGGAGGATCTGAGATGGCACAGGTGATTTTATTAGACATCCAAGAAAGCAGCCGGTAAGAAATCATGATCCCTAGTTTAGTTACTAGGGCTGAGCACACCTGGAAAGCCATTAGTATATACTTCACAGATTTCCCTAGTACTTTGCAAAAGGGGCCCATGGACATTTAATTGAGTAAATATATGCTTGAAAATAGGAATATGCATACAACTGGGGAATTACTGGACAAAAGGTCTGAGTTGACATCATTATGGGCTGGAATCCAAGCAGGACCAGAGGGCAGGAGTAACCTGCAGACAACCTAGACCTCTGTTCTGCCCACCACAGTTATACTCGCTTCCCTCTTCAGTTCACACCTATGACTATATAGAGCCAGGTCCTGCACCTCTATGTATAGGTTATGGAAAAAAGCCAAATCATAGTCTGTGAATTGATTGCCTCGACATATGTGTATGAGCTGAAGACAGACAGTGGCTATATTACGGACGTGCTCGGGGAGGTCTGGGAAAGATAGGAGAGAGGGAAAAATCCTCAAGGTGGAGCGTTGAGTGGTACTCTGGCCACCCACTCTGTATGGATGCATAAGTGGCCTGAGATGAGAATAAATTTGTGCACATGGACAGTAATAAATGCCTGCCGAAGGTAGGAGTTTAGAAGGAAAAGGAGTGGAACACCAGAAATATGAGGGTCTGGGGCAGAGGCAGGTGAATGGAGATATGGAAATGGTGTGCAAAGATTTTTTGCAGGTTATTGTGCACCAGAAGCATTGAACAACCAAGTGGGCAACATAATTCAATCAGTTGTCATTAGTCAGCCTTTGTCCTTTGTCCACCCGGAATTAGCATGATAGGTAAATGGAATTCATGAATGCCGGACACAGGTCCATGTGTGTGGACTTTCACTCATCAGTGCTGACCTAGCACCTCTGCACGTACAGTCTACCAACAACGGAGATGAATGCTGTGTCCCTGATATGTTGTTTGTGGAGACAAACTGGTACTTGGTGGCGAGTTGACAACACTTGGTTCCTTCCATCCTGGAAAAGCCAGTGATTCATTTTCCTTGGAATAGACACTTATTCCATCTTTTCTAGGTATGGATTTGACTTTTCTGCCCCAGAAATCTCAGCCAACATCACCATGTGTGGGTTTCCTGATGCCTGATCCACAGGAATAAACTACCACACAACCTAGCATTCCTTCAGAGGTCTTACTTCACAGAGAAGGATTTTCAGAAGGGGACCCCAAACTATGGAATCCACTGGTTGTATTAGACACATTTCACAGTGTAGAAACCTGGCCTGATAAAGCTTTGGGGTTGTCCTTTGAAGGTACAACTAACATACCTAGATAGAGACAATACTTTGTAGGGATATGTCAGCAATATACTGCATGGGGCCAGGAACCAAGGGGTGAGAGCTGGAGGGGCTTGAATACCATCAGTCCTGATGACCCGCTGTGTGACTTCATGCTCTGCAAACTTTGTGGTCCTGTTCCCCCAAACTGGCACACCTTTGCCAGGACACACTGCAAGGGTTCCTTTAACCTCTAAGTTATAGCTGTATGATTATATTTTCCAAATTGGTTAGTGCAGTATGGGACAGACTAGTCACAAATGCTGTACTGTCCCAACTGGAATGAGTCAAAAGGTTAGTGATTATGGTTTCCTCTAATGATGAGGTCTATCAAATCTGTTTAATAAGGCAAATATCATTAATACTCCTCAGATTTTAAATATTTTTAACAACCTTGTCTAACATTCCCCATAATCACATTTCTGTCACTCAGGTGGGACTTTGAATTTGAGCGGGCATGTGATTTTGGCAATTTTCACTTATAGGACAAAAATATTGAATTTCTGCTAGGAAAAGAAGGGAAAATTCACTGTCATCATGTGCCCTGCTCCACCGCAGCCCACCACTGCTGACCAAACTGGTTTCCCAGCAACATTATGTTGAGTGATGGGGAAGAGGTTCATGGCTACGCTAAGTAATTTCAGGCGCTACCACCTCCACAGCACCAAGCCCTTACAACTCTAGTTCCTCCCACACTGCTGTGTTGTTGCTTGTGAGCAGCCTGTCCGAATTCCTCTTTTTCTCCAGCTTCCCTTAGTGTGGTGTCTATTACCACACAGCTCGTGGCTATGGGAACTGAGGAACCTATAGCAGACTCAATAATCTCCCATTTATCTGGTTTCAGGGAGTAACTTACTTAGTCTTTGACCATTTAGATCAAAGACTCGAGATAGCATTTAGATCCCTAACACTTCGTCAATATTTATTGATACGTGTATTTGTTCTTTCACACTTTCTCAAGCTCTTAGCTAAATCAAGGACAAGTAGAAAATCAACACTGAGCACAATATCATCTCTGTCCTCTTTATTATCCCAGAGTTTTCCCCACAGAGATTTATCCATGTTGGATATGTCTCATTTCCATTGGCTACCACTCTGCACCACTGCTGTACTGGCAGTGTAAATGGATCAATGGGTAGACAACGCACAAACACTTGAAAACATCAAACGTTTTATTCATGTAAAGAACACACACAAAAAATGTCACAATAAATGGCGGAGAGATCAGCAACATTGTCCAGGACCAAGAGGGTGTAAACTTCCTAGTGTTAAACCCCACTAGCAGATGTATGGTTGCAGTGGTTACCGTATACATGAATGAAGGACTAGGAGTGTAGCTGTCTTCCTCTGGACCAGTCATATGCTGGAGCATTCCTGTATGTCATGCCGTATAGACATTTGCTGGAAATTACCTTGGCAGGGCCAGGAACAAGCATTTCAATAGTTCCAGAGTTTTCAATGCAGAATAGAATACACAGCACTTCAAGAAAGGAACCAAATGCTCATCTGTCACCCCAGACTATGGAGGTCAAAACATCCTGGTCCAAGTACATTCCTAAACTCAGTGCCACAGAAAGAGAATACGAGTAATTTTCCCTGACATCTCCAGGAGTCATGTTAATAATCCCTTATGCTAGCTGAGGGAGTCAACCTGTAACTTGTATAATGAAAACAAAAATAAGAATCCTGCCTTAGCTGGTGTAGCTCAGTGGATTGAGCGCAGGCTGCGAACCAGGCATTGCAGGTTCGATTCCCAGTCAGGGCACATGCCTAGGTTGCAGGCCATGTCTCCCAGCAACTGCACATTGATGTTTCTCTCTCTCTCTCTCTCTCCCCCGCTCCCTTCCCTCTCTAAAAATAAATAAAAATAAAATCTTAAAAAAAAATAAGAATCCTAAGCATATAGGGTGTGTGGCTCTGGGAGAGCTGGAGAGTAATCGGGAGTAAGTTTTATTGGGAAATAAAACATAAGCAGACATTCTATTTCCTTGATCACATGATGCTATGATGGACATCCATAGATTGGGTTTTAGAGTCATTATTATTCATGCTGTTTCAGAATAATAAAACTTTGAGTAAAAATAATTTTATAGTGAGAATGTCCTGTCAACTGAATGAGTTATAGAGATCCAACTCAAAATAACCTAAGGAAAAAGAAAACTTACTGGGTAGAAATAGGACATATCTAGAAAAAATTATATGAAAGGTTGGAATGAAACTAAGCATCAAAGACAACAGTCTCTGCTTGCTGTTTCTATTTCACTATTTCCTGCCATGTAGTCTGATAAATAGCCTCAGAACTTTACATATTAAAAACTTAGCTGCCATGTAGAAACTTCCTTGAATATCGGTCTGTATCCCCAAACCCATGACCGTAACAAGGTCTGGTCAGTGGATCATCCCCAAACTAGGGAGACAGGATCACAATAAAAAAAATGATAGCTCCCGTGGTAACCTATGGATATGAAAAGGTGAGGAAAGGGAGGTAAGGAGAAATGGGAGGCCAATTTTTAGGAAAATGAGAGTTTAAGGAAACAATAACATATAATGCATCTGTAATTTACATGCATCCAGGGTGGAAATAAGCCTACAGCAGAGTTTCTCAACCTCAGCACCATTTTGACATTTTTTACTGGATAATTCTTTGCTGTGGCGGCTTCCCTGTGCATTGTAGCATGTTCAGCATCATTTGTGGTCTCTGCCCACTAGACACCTGCAGCACTTTTCTGATCACGACAACCAAAAATGTTTCTAGATTTTCCAAATGTCCCGGAGCAGGGTAGGGGGAGGGAGGAGCAAGATTTCCCGCAATTAAGAGCCAGTGGCCTGTGGCAATTGCAATCCACGCAATTACCTGGAGACTACGTTGAAGAGCAGAGGGAGAAGAGCAGAAGTTAGATGTACAGGCGCATAGCGAGTTGGTCACACTGGGAACTGAATATGATATGAAGAGTTTCTACTTGTGCACCACAATGTTCAGAAATTCGTTGGAACCACTTCGTAAATCCATAGTTATTTTTCTCATTTTAAAAACGAAGCCAATACTAACTCCACAGAGTGATTTTGAGTATAAACTAATTATGGAAAAACATCTCGGAAGCTATGAAATTGTATGCAAATATAAAATAATAAGAATTTAAAAAAATAATTGTAGATAATCAGCCTTTTACCCTCTACCTAAGGACTTTTTTTCTTAGAAGTTTGGTTGAAAAGAGACTGACTTCATTGAAATATATATATATATTTAATAAAGACATATATAATAAATATATTTGACAAATATATATTTATAAATTAAATATATAAAATAGACTATATATTTATAAATATATACAAAATTAAATATATAATATATATTTATAAATAATTTAATAAATATATAAATATTTATGGATGAGTTCTTAAAAACAAAATGAAAAAAAACCCTCAGAAACAATAAAATCTGAAAGGATGATTCAGGGCTTTTTTGTGTAATTCTCATCTTGCCCCAGCTAAGTGTGGGCTTTTAACCTAAGAGTTAATAAACATAGAGTTTATAGTATTTGATGTATTTTTCTATATTAAATATTTTTATTTAGTTAAGTTATTAGTATTACAAGTGGTAAGTAGTTAATTTACATTACTAGTTTATGCACTTTTATTATACATTTTGAATATCTATGAGTGAATAATTATTTTTTAAAGTTTATTTTATCACCTAAATTCAAAGGCAGTCAGATTGCTCAAGCACACCTAGTTAAATTTTGACATTTATTAGCCCTTGGTGGCAACAAATTATATAGTCTAGTAAAGAATTATAGGAAGGCTTTAGAAACATCAAACATAAAGTGGAAATAATAAATTTTTGTCTCCTAACAGCATATACAAGTACCACTTAGACCAATCCAAACATATAACCACCCAAATAATGATATTTGATGCCTTGATATCAAATGGAAAATATCATCACTACCAAGATCACCATTACTAATCAGCACTAAGACAGTAATGATAAAAACAACAAACCAAAAGTTATTAAATGGCTGTCCTGAAATGGAATGGTCCTACACACCTCACAGATAAATCTTAATGCTCGAGAAAGTTATTAACCCACTTTAAAATATTTAAAACACAGAGATAGAAACATATTTAGAAATGGAAATTTTCTCCTTTATCAAGATAACATAGTGACATCTTAAGATTAATTAGACTGACAAATACGTTTTAGTACTTCTATTGCCGCATCTTTATCTGTTCTTAGGGCCCAAGAGCACGCTTTGCAATACTTACTGTAAATACATGTTTTTTGTTTGTTTGTCATATTTAAACTTGTTGAATAAGTATGAAAAAGTAGAAGGGAATAAAAGATATTGCAATAGTGGTTTGTACATATTTTTTCTTGATAAAGCTCAGTGTTAATTTTTTTTAAGAAATTGGCCATTTTTTGTATACATTTGTCCTTTGGTGGTGGTATACCTTACCCCTCATCTTCTTAAACCTCATCCTCACTCTCCTCCTTCTCCTCCTCCTCCTCTTCCTCCTCTTCCTTCTCTTCTTCTTCCTCCTCCCTTTCTTCTTCCTCCTCCTCCTCTTCCTCCTCCTCTTCCTTTACCTCCATTTCTTCTCCTTCTGTTACTTCAGGGGTAAATACCATCTTTTCTTCCAACAATATATTTGGAAACTGAGACTGTATTATCATAACAATTGTGGCACATAGTAGAAAACATAGTGTTCTCAGAATGAAAACAAATATGCAGAGTGTATCACACACAAGTGGCCGGGGCACTTCCCATTTTGGATACCAAAATGGATAATCTGTAAACAAACAAGCAGTTGAAAGCAGGATTTCACATAAAGTAGTTAAATCATTCAAGAATCAAAGGACAACAATACATACATTTGGCTTCGTCACGATCTGCATTACCTGGAAAGAAAAAAAAAAGTCCATAAGAAATTACATATATTTTTCTTTTACTAGAATACTAAGATAATCTTTCCAACAATAATGACATCCTTCTCCTAGTTCTCAGGTGTCATGCTATTATCTTTGATTTCTTCCCTGGTTCGCTAGAGAAGGCATGCAAGTATAGGAGTGAAGAGGTGTGAATTCCAGTACTAATTCTGTCTCTAAATCATTGTGTAAATCACTTTGTGTCTGTCTTCTAAAGGCTGTTCCAGTTCCAGTTTTCTAGGATTCTATAACATCTCTCAGGATTCTGTTCATCTCTCTTTTTTTCCCTGCTGATCATTCCAAATTAATCTTCTCAATCTACGCACTTTCGTCATTTAATCCTTATTTTTATAAGCTTACAGATCTTCATTTCCTATGTGTCAAAATTAACTATAGCCAGTTATTCACTGTTTTTGCTATCTAGCCTAATGCTATCCTAATGTGTTTTAGGAAATAATTTTTTTTTCCTTTGCTCAGTTGGGCAGAGAAGGTCAGACAACCTTTCCTGGATGCCACTAGGGCAGGGAGTGGGAGGTGAAATGAGTTCTCACACGGGCAGAGCCCAATGGCAACGTGGAGCTCTGTCCAGCAATGATAAACCCTCAGAGGAAAATTTAGAAATCACTCTTCAGGCACTTTAGAGATGAACTGATCTTCTGATGGATCGTTGAGGTTATTTAGCTTTTGGTGCTTGGTCATATTTATTATTTTTTTATGTAATGATTTATACTTTAGAGAGAGCACCTTAAAAAAATCTTTTGTCACATAGTTTATATATTTTCTCTTCTTCATTCTGTGTATGTGTACCTATTGATCACTTTGAACAGGCAATGATGTAATTAGTATGTTCTTTTTTGCATCTTGCTTCATTTCTCATCACTAATTTTTATTGATTATTCTTGTAGTTTTGCACTTGATTAAATATTTAAATACATTTAAACATATATCTAAATAATATATTTTGGCCTCTGGCTCTAAAAGATGAAGAAATATTTCTCTCCTCCTCCCAAGTTTTTTAAAATTACACCATTTGTATATTGCCAAAAATTTACTACATTTATATTTTGTTTTGTAATTATAAACTTCAGATTTGTCTATAAATAAAGATTCAATGCTTATGGATAGTTCTTTCATTGCAGCTTTTTGCTTTTCCATTCATCTCTTTTTTTTGGTGAAAGTCATCCTCTAGGAGTTTATTGAAGAAATGTTCATGAGATTTATACAGCACAAGTTCCTGCATGTTCCCATAATATGTGTCTATTTGCTTATACTTGAATAATAGGGTTGGCTGTATATAAATTCTTGGCTGACACTTCTTGTATTAAGGAGACTATAAGCATTACTCCACTGTCTCTTTGCACTGACTGTTATTATAGAAAAGTTTGAGACCAGCCTGAATTTTCCCCCTCTCTTCACCGAAAGGTACTTAGTCCTGGTTTCGGCTCCACAACACAGAGTTGACTTGAATAATGATGTTGGCAATTCACAGTCCTGCATAAAGGATGGACATTCATGTCACCGGAATCCCAGAAGTGGTGTTGAAAAAAAATATATGAAGAAATAGCTAAAAGCTTCTGAAGTTTGAAAACAGATCAAGAAGTAAAGCTAAGACTGACTTATTCCACTTAGCGTAATGCCCTCAAAGTCCATATAGGTTGAACAAGTGGCAAGATTTATTTATTTTTTATGGCTAAATAACATCTCATATTTTATACTACAATTTCTTTACCCATTTATCCATCAGTGGACACTTAGTTTGTTTCCATATCTTGGCTATTATAAACAATGCTGCAGTGAACATGGGGGTATATATCATTTTGAGTTATTGTTTTAATTTTCTTTGGATAAATATGCACAAGTAGAATTGCCAGAGCATATGGTAGTTCCATATTTATTTTCTTTTTTTTTCAGGGATACATTCATTTATTTCTTTTTTTGTAATTGTTGTTCAGTTACAATTGTCCTGCCTTTTCCCCCATTGTTCTCCCCTGCCCTGTCCCCCACTCCCACAGGCAGTTCCCCCACCACTGTCCATGCTCATGGCTTGGCTTGCCCCTTCCACTTCTTTTCCCCTCCCCTGCCCCTCTGGTTACTGTCAGTTTGTTCTTTATTTCCAAGTCTCTGGTTCTATTTTGCTCATTTGTTTGTTTTGTTGATTAGATTCCACTTATAAGTGAGATCATATGTTATTTGTCTTTCACTGCCTGGCTTACTTCACTTAGCATAATGTTCTCTGGTTCCATTCATGCTGTTGCGAAGGGTAGGAGCTCCTTTCTTTCAGCTGCATAGTATTCCAATGTGCAAATGTACCACAGTTTTTTGATCCACTCATTTACTCATGGGCACTTAGGCTGCCTCCAGCACTTGCCTATTATAAATTGTGTTGCTATGAACAATGGGGTGCATGGGTTCTTTTGAATTGGTGTTTCAGGATCTTTAGGGTACAATCCCAGCAGCAGAATTGCCAGGTCAAAAGGCAGTTCCCTCTTTAGTTTTTTGAGGAAATTCCATACTGTTTTCCACAGTGGCTGCACCAGTCTGCATTCCCACCAACAGTGCACTAGGGTTCCCTTTTCCCCACAATGTCGTCAGCACTTCTTGTTTGTTGATTTATCAATGATGGCCATTCTGACCAGTGTGAAGTGGTATCTCACTGTGATTTTAATTTGCATCTCTCTGATGGCTAGTGATATGGAGCATTTTTTCATGTGTTATGGGCTTTCTGTATGTTCTCCTTGGAGAAGTGTCTGCTCAGGTCCTTTGCCCATTTTTTAATTTGATTTTTTGTCTTCCTGGTGTGGAATCATGTGAGTTCTTTATATATTTTTGAGATCAACCTCATGTCTGAGGTATCATTGGCAAATATGTTTTCCATATGGTTGGATCCCTTTCTATTTTGTTGTTTTCTTTAACTGTGTAGAAGCTTTTTAGTTAGATATAGTCCCATTTGTTTATTCTTTCCTTTGTATCTTTTGCCCTAGGTGATATATAGGAGAAAATATTGCTGTGTGGGATACCTGAGATTTTCCTGCCTATGTTTTCCTCTAGGGCTTTTATGGTGTCACAACTTGTATTTAAGTCTTTTATCCATTGTGAGTTTATTTTTGTGTATGGTGTAAGCTGGTAGTCAAGTTTCACTTTTTTTGCATATAGCTGTTCAAATATCCCAACACCATTTGTTGAAGAGGCTTTTTTCACTCCATTTTATGCTTCTGCCTCATTTGTTAAATATTAACTGATCATATTGACATGGGTTTATTTCTGTCTGTCTATTCTATTCCACTATTCCATGTGTCTGTTCTTATGCCAGTACCAGATTGCTTTGATTACAGTGGCCTTGTGATAGTTTGATATCAGGTATTGTGATCCATCGTACTTTGTTCTTCTTTCTCCAAATTGCTGTTGCTATTCGGGGTCATTTATGGTTCCATATAAGTTTTTGAGGTATTTGATCTATATCTGTGAAATATGTCATTAGTATTTTGATAGGGATTGCATTGAATCTATAGATTGCTTTTGGTAGTATGGACATTTTAATGATATTAATTCTTTCAATCCATGAACATGGTATATGCTTCCATTTATTTGTGTCTTCCTTAATTTTTTTCAGTGTTCTGTAGTTTTCTGAGTATAGGTCTTTTACCTCCTTGGTTAAGTTTATTCCTAAGTATTTCATTTTTCTGTTGTTATAGTAAATGGGATTTTTTCCTAATTTCTGATTCTGATATTTCATTGTTGGTTTACAAAAATGCCTTCAATTTCTGAATGTTGACTTTGTATCCTGCAGTTTTGCTAAATTCATTTATTAGGTTGAGTAGATTTTTGGTGGAGACTATAGGGTTTTCTATGTACACTATCATGTCATCTGGTAGTTCCATTTTTAATTTACAGAGAAACTTCCTACTGTTTTCCGTATTGGCTACACCAATTTATGTCCTATAATATGTATTTTCAATGTTTAGATTCAAAATTTTTTATTTATGAAGCTTTAAATTATTTCTTTAAATGTCTATATATCTATCTGTCTTGTGTTGTGTTCTGTTGTTTTGCTTATTCTTCAGTGCCTCTAATTATTCACGTGTTGAATCTTACTTATCAGCATATATTTATAATTTTCTCTGTAGTGTTTTAAATTCCTTGCTTGTCTTTATAAGTATGACCTCCATATCCTTTATTATGTTTCCTGCATTTTGTTCCTTGTGCAATTTTCAATGTGCTTTTCATTTCTGCAGTGGTTTTATTTTCTTCCCACATTTTTCCTATGACGTACCAGCAGTTTCATATTGTTGTCTTGCCACATCTCCCTTGATCTTTGTCTTTCCTTTGATCTGTTTTAAGTTGCTTATTAGTTGTATTTTTAAGATGATATAGCTGCTCTCGTTTTCCAACTGTTTCATGTCAGAATAATAATATTTTATTTTGCCATTTGTTTGTTTTTCTATTTATCTTAGAATTTTTTTCTGTATGTCATGCACCAACCTTTCTCAGTATCATCTGAATTAGTTTTCTATGCTGTGGAACAAATGGCCACAAATTAGGAGAAAGCACATGTATAATCTCATGGTTTCTGTGTTCAGGAATCCAGGCATGGCTTAGCTGGGTTTTCCCATTCAGGATCTCACCAAAAACACAAAACAAAAACCAAGTCACTGAAGGTTCCAATTCAAAATAGAGATAACAAGAAAGAGTCTGTGAACTTAATGTAAGTGATCCAATTTGGAAGACAGAGAAAACAAATATTAAACAAAATAAAAATAAGGAGTGCCTCAGGGGACCTGTGGGACAACAACAAAAAGTCTAACATTCATGTCATCAGAGTCTGAGAGAGAGAGGATGATAAAAAGTTGTTGTAAGAAATATATGAAGAAATAATGGCTAAAAACTTCTCAAGTTTGGAAAACATACAGATCCAGGAAACTAAGCATACATCAAATTGAATAAGCTGATTTTTAACAAAAATACAAAAGCAATTCAATGGTGAAAGGTCAGTTTTTTCCACAAATGATGATGTAAAACTTGGTTTTCTGTGTGTAATCAATCAATCAATCAATCAATCAATCAAAGAACTTTAGTATAAACTTCACATTGTATTCAAAAATTAACTCAAAATAGATCATAAATCTAACTGTAAAACTTTCAGATTTGTAGAAGAAACTCTTTGAATGCAGAGGTTAGGTGAAGAACTTGTAGGCATAATAACAAAAGAACAATCCCTGACTGGTGTGGCTCAATTGGTTGGAGCAGTGTCCCAAGGACTGAATGGTCATGGGTTCAATTCCTGGTCAGAGTGCATGAGTGGTTTGCACTCTGGTCCCCAGTTAGGGTCATGAACCACAGATAGCCAGTGGATCCATCGTTTCTCTATCACAGCGATGTTTCTTTCCCTCTCTTTCTCTCCCATTCCCCCTCTCTAGGGTAAGTGGGCATGTCCTTGTATGAGGATTGAAAAAAGAAAAAAAATGCTAAGTTGAATTTGATCATAATAAGAAAGAGCTTCATGAAAGACACTGTTGAGAGAATGAAAAGACAAGCTACAGACTGTAAGAAAATATTTTCAAAGCTCTTCTGGCTGAACTAATAACATGAAACAGATTAGAAGGAAAAAAACAAATTAAAGTTTAATACCCAGGCCACCTCCTGTCTACATGGAAGAGACCCAGAAAAACTGAGTAATTCTCCCAAGTGGAGGAAGCCATCACTTTAAACACCACCTTCAGCTAAAGACAGAGGATGGTGTTGGGCTGGACTATCGGTTACGGTTACGGAAGGTTTTGGGACAGAGCAAAGTAAACAAGCGTAAGAGTGTTACACAGATTGAGCTAAAAGCCTTCTCCATTGATAGTGAAAGCAGTCCTGGTACAGTGAGGGTAACACCCTTACAGATGGAGATTTCCATTATAAATGTAAATGTGCTTTATAAAGTATAACTTCTGATTGGTTTTCAGAGAATCTCTCTTGTCTGCTGTTTCTTAAAGTTAACCAGCCTAAAATAATCTAAATTCCAAAGTGACGTATTTCAGGGTCACAAACTCTGCTTCCCTCCAAACTCTCAAAATGCAAAAATAAAATAAGCAATCCAGTTAAAAAATGGGCAAAGGATTTGAACAGAAACCCCACCAAAGAGGATATAATGAGGGTAAATAGCACATGAAAAGATGTTCCACATCAGTAGCCGTTAGGGAAATGTAAACTGAAACCAAAATGAGATACCACTACACACCAATTAAAATGCCTAAAGAAAAAACACTGAGAATATCAAGTGTTCATGAAAAAACAAATCCACTGAAATTTCCATACATTCCTAGTGTAAATGCAAAAATTGTACAGTCATTCTGGAAACCCATTTGGCATTTACTTACAATGCTCAATACATATTTACCATATGACAGCAATCTTGCTTCTGGATATTTATCTTAGAGAAATAAAAACATATCCACACAAAAACCTGTACATAAATGTTTATAGCATCTCTGTTCACAATTGCCTCGAACTGGAAACAACACAAATGTTCTTCACTGATGAATAGGTTAACCAACTGTGATGCATCTATGTAATGGAATACTACTCCACAAAGAAACAACCAGATATTAATATGTACAACGACCTGGATCAATCTCAAAGGATCTTGCTGAGCAAGAGAGGCCAGTTTTCAAAGGTTACAAGCTGTATGTATGAGGATTCCATTTATATGACATTCCCAAAAAGACAAAATTAAAGTGGTGAGGAATAGTTTGGAGCTTGCCAAAATTAGGGTTCGGAGGATTGTGTGACTATAAAGGGAAAACACAAGGGAGATTTTTGTTTGTTTGTTTTTGGTGTGATTGAACTGTTCTGTATCCTGATCGGAGTGGTGATGCCTTGAGTCTATACAGATATTAAAATTCACAGAACTTTAGAAGAATAAATGAAATTTAAAAATGACAGTTTTAGCCCTGGTTGTTGTGGCTCAGTGGATTGAGTGCCGGCCTGTGAACTGAAGGGTCACTGGTTCGATTCCCAGTCAGGGTACATGCCTGGGTTGTGGGCCAGGTCCCCAGTTAGGGGTGTGCAAGAGGCAACCAATCAATGTGTCTCTGGCACATTGATATTTCTCTCCCTCTCTTTCACCCTCCTTTCCCCTCCCTCTGAAAATAAATAAATAAAATGTAAAAATGATAGTTTTATCCTTTATACTATTATTTTTATTTTAAATGCCTACCTTTCTTGTTGGACTGTAAGTTCAAAGGGATCAGGGAGTATGTCTCTCTCCTTAACATTCCCCTTCTCCCCTGCTCCCCCACCACTGCATGGTATACTGTCTGGCACACAGTTACTACTAAATAAATTTTTTTTTGTCCTTTCTCCTCCTCACCCTCATCCACATCTTCCTCTCTCTCTCTCTCTGTATAACATTCACTTATTTAGTGTAGAATTGTTTGACAATATACTTTGTTTTTAAAAATAATTTTATAATAAATTTGATTTTAATTGTTGTTCAAGTACAGTTTTCTGCCTTTTACTCCCACCCCATTCCATGCCCCCCTAGTTTTTGTCCATGTGTCCTTTATACTTGTTCCTGCAAACCCTTCCCCTTTTCCCCTGAAATTTGTTCCCCTCTCCCTTATGGTCACTGTCAGCCTGTGATTGTTCTAAATAAAAATCTTGATTGGCACTTTAATGGAAAGTTAAGAGAAGTTTTGTTAGGATCTATGAGTAAGATGCTATTTTAAAATAGAAATTTCTTAACCAAGCTTTTTGACACAGTGGTATTACCATAGATATTTCCCCTTTTTCACTTTGAACCCCTGGAAATCTGGTTGCTCTCCTGCCAGTCCTCTGAAACCTCTCTCAGGCCCCGGTCAATCTCCGTGCTGCAGGTTCAATGTGTGCACTAGAGTACCCTCTTGTCCCTGTTCTCATTCCACTGTTTTCCCCATCCTTCTCCCCAAAGTTTTCATCCCCCCCTGGATTTCATTGTTGGTATAATATTTTTGTCTATGTGTTATATCTGGGTGAGGTCTTCCTTTTTTATGTTTTTAGTCTCATTGATATGCTAGTAATTCTAAAATATAGCCCTGATCTATACCTTAAACTTACTAGTCTTATATCCACAGATGTTTAGCAGGTATTTAAAGCTAATGATAATTAAAACTGAGCTCATTATTTTCCAGAGCTTCCTCTCTTCATAGAATTCATATCTCAATAAATTGCACCATTAGTCACCCAAACCCCAAACCTAATATTTATATTAGACTCCCTTTTTCTCATCATCATATTAAATTAGACTCTAAGACTTGCTAATTTTGCTCCATGAATATTCATCAAATTTGTCTCATTATCTCTAAATTCTTACAAATACTCCAATAGGAGCTTAATCTCTCCTCTGGGCTATAACCAAAAACCTTCACACTGATTTGATTTCCTTACATTTTACAATTTTTAAGAAATTTAAAAAAATGTAAAAGACTCTCTAAGTCTCAAATGTTTCAATCAGTAAAAATACATTTTTAATTCAGTATAACTAACTTATATTTTGAAATATTTTAATGCAAGTTGCCAATCTGATACCTCATCATCTCAGAGTACTAAGTACTTCCTAAGGATATTCTTCTATATAACCATAATATAGCCATCGAAATCAGAAATTAACATTGTTATGTTACTACCATTTAATGTTTAGATCTTGTTCAATTTTTTCCAGTTTGCTAATAGTGTCCTTGATAGCAAAGGCATCATGTTCAGAATTACACATTACATTTAGTTTTGATGTCTCTTTAGTTTCTTTGGTCTGGGACCATTCTTCATCCTTTATTTGACATTCATAATCTTAAAATTTTCAAAGAAAGTAGAACAGTTATTCTGTAGACAAATCCTCAATTTTTAAAACAAATGAGCAATTTAGATGTGTTAGATGCTCCCTCATGGTTAGATTAGGTGATGGGCCTTTGGCAGGAACAGCACAGAAGTGATGCTGTGCTCTTGTCAGTGCGTCCTCTCAGGTGGGCGCAGTTTGGAAACGCTCTCTTACCGATGACGTTCACTCTGATCGCTTGATTAGGACAGTCTCTGCCAGGCTCCTCCATTGTGAAGTTGCTCTTATCCCTTTAGGAATTAAACTTTTTTATGGGCAGTTACTTTGGAACTATGTAAAAACACTGTTCCTCCCCAAACTTTAACTTATTCGTTTCTATCAGTATGAATCATAGTTTCTCCTGTTGTATTCAATGGTTGTAACTGATTACTATAATCATTATTTTCATGCTCAGATTGTCCCAGATTTGACCAGTGAGAACCCTTTAAAACGGTTTCTGTGTCTCTTTTGTTACATGTCCCTATCACTCTCCGAGCACTTTCTTGCTTTCAGGTATTAAAAGATATTCTAGGTTTACCTTACATTTCTCCTGATCTACTCCTGGAATCCAGCCTCTCTCCAATGAACTCTAGTTCTTTTGAGCACACACTGAAATGTAGAAACCAAGATCTGTGCACTAGATGTGCTCACTGATTTGAGGTTTGAGGGGCTGCTGCTTTAAGGCCATCTCAGAGCAAGGAATATTCACATTTAGGTTACTTACATTTATTGAAATCCTTAAGTTCTAATACCTCTAATTCCAATCCATCATGAAATTCATGCTAATTTTCTTCCTTTACATATTTGTACTCCATTATCAGACAGTGAGGAAACTGGCTTCCACTATCCTTAATCTATTTACTTGCTTGCTCAATCCCCTGGTATGCTTCCATCTTCCACCACTTCCTGTTCTGTCCCTCCTACCTGGATGCCCACCCCCCCATCCTGCTTGGGCTTTGACACTCCACACCAGGCTGGAAGAGTTGCCAGATTTGGCAAATAGAAATACAGATGCCTAGCTAAATTTGAATTCCAGAAAGCAACAAATAATTTTTTTAGGAATATATTTATACTAAAAGTATTTTCCATTTATCTGAAATTCAAATTTAACTGGGCATCCTGTATTTAAACTGGCAACCTATAATCTGATTGTTCACTTGGACCCCCTTCTTCCCAGCTCAGGCTCTGAAACCCAGCTTTGAACTTCTCCAATGCATGGATTCATTCCGTACCCCACTCAGGCTCTGAGCCCTCTGGTACCAGGCCATCTACTCCATGTTAAAGCCTTCCTCGGTTTGGGATCTGACATCTCATGCAAAGTTGCTCCTGAACACGGATGCCCTTTTACCTGCTTAGGTTTTAATACCTCTTGCCAGGCCACCTTTCTGTGAATCTTCTTTTTATTCTGCTTGGGCTCCAACAACCAGTGCCAGGCCATCCCACTAGATGTCTTCCTTACTTGTTTGGATTCTGATACTGCATGCCAAGCTTCTCCCTCTCACCCCAGGTGGGTGCTGTCCTCACCTTGCTTGGGCTCAGATACCACCTACTGACCATCTCAGCATGAACATTCCTTCATCATGATATGTCTCATACCCAAGCCTGATGTCATGCAGGGTCACTGATTCACTCCACGAGGGCTCTAACTTCCCATACAAAACCATATTCCAATGCAGACACCATCCTCATCCTGCTCAGACTGTCTCCCTATGCCCACTGCACTGTGTATAGACGCCCTGTCATCTGCTTAGGCTCGAACCTGTCACATCTGGCTGCCCTCTGTGTGGATGCTTACCTCATTCTGACCTACCTTATGGCCTTAGGACTGCATGTTTCAGGAAGAGAAAGAAAAAGGGAAGAGGAAGAGCAATACTTTTCACTTTGATTCAAGTAAACCAAGGGCAGAAACCAAGTTAGAGTGGAGTCACCCAGAAGTGGCATTATGAAAAAATTGTCCACTGGTTTCTTTAACACGAAGCATAATATGCCCCTTACATTCCTCTAAGTATTATATATTCCAGGTAATTATACTTTTGGATTCTATGCTCTTATGTTTGGAAAAACTAAAAATAATTAAATCAAACATTTTTTCTACTTTTATCTTTTGAATATCTGGGGAGAAAACTATTGAACATTTGCTACTTTACTTTTCTTTATAAATATCTAGCCATATCTTATCTTTTAGAGCAGCATTCCAAACAAGCTGCTATTTCAGGACTTGATTGTGAAGCCTTTTCGGGGTATAGTTACTAGGTTTCATTCTTCTTTCAGACACCCTGGCATGACCTTAGGGGCAGGGGTAGAGGCAGAAGAGGGCAGAAAAGGCTTTGCAATTTAGAAAGCTCTAAAGCTGGTACTGTTTCAACCCTCTTTAATAATATGATACTATTCTGGTCAAAGAAACAAAAATTAGTGTTCAACACTTCACTTTCCTCATCATCCTATGCACTATGGGTTGTTTTCATGTTAAAGTCATTTTCTTTGTCTTACTGCATAGAAAATCTGTGCATCTGTCCTCTGAGTTACACTGCGTGCAAACTAGTCCTGCTTTATAAGGCCTTCTTGTCCGAGTTCCTCTACAAACAAGCAAAAAACATTTAGTTAGAAAAAGTCTCAAATTGTATGTTATTTAAATAATATGGTTATCATTTTTCTTAGGTTATAAAGGTGATTTAATCAAGAATAAGGACTCAAGGAAGTACTTAAATTGGACATGCAATCTTCCCTTCTCTTTTTTCCCACTAAAAAGTCTCTTCTTAAACTAATTTTCATATCCTTAAAACAAAATAGTGTAACTTAAATATGATTGGGTTTTAAAGCATCTTTCATCTTAGTTTGTAGCAAAGTTTTCTTTTAAAAATGGGTATTACAGAATGTTTTGTAATTAACTACTTTCTGGTTGGCACAGATGTATAAAAAGTTCTAAAGAAATGATATATTAATTTTCTGAAGAGTATGCAATATCTTGAAATGTTTATTGTCCCAAAGACCTAGTTGCATGGCTTACTTCGAGGTCTACATGAAAAATACATAAATATATAAACAAGCAAATAAATATAAATGGAATTTTACAAAGTTGTTTTAACCATTGTATACAGCAGAAGGGAGAAGTGAGAAATTACTGTCAGTTGCCCAAAGCTAAGTAAGGAAAAGAGGCCCCAAAGTAGATATGATTTGGGAAGCTTGTATAAAAGACCTAGGATAGGAAAGAAGAAGTAGTTAGTAAAAAAATATTTTTGAGCCAGGGGAGGGTCATTAATAGGGTCATTTAAATAGGATTGCTTATTTACTCAGTGTGCACTGGAAGCTATAAAAACAAACATTAGGCCTGTAAGACTCCGGAACTTTTCTTAAACTCGTATCTGGTTGTACCTTCAGCATACTGCCACCTCCAGGACATGGGTCCAGGCCCTAGATAAGGACACATTGCCTGGCTTGCCTAATGGATAATATACCCATGTCCAACCCAAAGTCCATTAGAAAGACATTATGCAAATTTTATAATAGAACTGTTCTGTTCCAGAAGGAGAAACTTGCTTACACTATACCCATTTCTGCTACTACTTTGTTCATGAAGGAGGTAATTCAGTTCCGTGGATTGACAATCTAGCAATTATAATTTGTAAGCAGAGTTTTCTCAAAGTTTCCACGTACAGGCTCACATAGTTTGTACATAGTCCACAGGACAATGGCGAGAGAAGGTCAATAGATGTTGATCTTTCCATGTCATAGTTACAGAATAGTTACACCATGCAAACAATAACCACTTTCACTACTTCTGCATATCATTGAGAAATACCACAATGATGGATTCTTGTTTACACCTGGACACCTACAGGTTTCCCAAGCAGATTCAAAGAATCTATCCCAGTGAGCTCGAGAAAAATACAATGCAATAAGCAGCAAGGAAGATTATGTTTTAGAGAGCCTATCTGGCTCTCCTTCTGACACATCTAATATATTTGTCTTTGCCAAAACTTTATGATCACTTCCTAGATCTATCCAAGGTCAAGGAAAGCATGGATCTTTTGTTTTCTGTCTCAAATTATCCCTTTATGTGCAAAGCTATGTGACTTTGTGTCACTTTGGGTAAAACTCAGTTGGTCACATCTCCTCCTCTTCAACATCTTGGAACTAAATGGCTAGGGACCACAGTTAAACATTGACAAAGCTCCTTCAAGGCTGATATTATTTTGCTGTGCCATGCTCTAATCCTCCCAGAGACACTATCTTCTTCGTGATCCTGCTTTCTTACTCATTTTGGTGCCTAGCTCACAATTTCCCTTTCAGTCAAAGTTTTGCCATTGTCTTAGAATTTGGAACCTAGATGACTACAATTGCTTACAGGTGATTGGTCTAATAACCTGATCTCTCTGTTACTGGTTGTCTTCACCATCACAAAACTTCCAAATATTCTGTAATTGTTGTATTTGTAGCTATACTCCGGACCCTGTTATCCCCTGAATTGCTCCACCTCTGAACTCACAAAAAACAAACATTACTCTCACTGACTGCAGCCTCCTATGCTTCCTGGTTGCTCACTTACTTACCCACTAATTTCACTGGTACTGCAAGTCTATTTTCTCCCAATCCATCCTCTTATCTTTTCTCTGTCTGGATTAGGTCTTGACATATTCTAATATTGGCATATTTGGCTAAAAACTTGAAATCCTCTTGTACTGTTTTTCCTTTACATCCACCTAATTGAACCCCAGGGTTGGAAAACATGAGGTCATTTCACTGTCTGAATGTTTCATGTCTGCTTTAGGGTGCTGGGTGCTGCTGGAGAAAAATCATTAAACTAGGTAAAGAATCTTTCTACGGTTTCTCAGTCAGATTTCTCTCTCATTTTCCACAACTATTTCAAATCTTCCCAATCCTCAAAACTCCAGCATCACCATCTTCCCCTTTATTCCCAGAACATTATCTGTCTTACTTCACAGAGAAACATAATGGCCCTTAGATTGGAACTTGAGAAAATTTTTGTCACTAATATGACAAATATTCCCACCCCATCTTTCCTTCTTTACTGATAAAACTGAAGAACTTCTTCTCCTTTCTAAGGTTAATCTCTTTATACCTTTATTATTGATAAAGAATTGCTCTTATTCTATATTAAATACTTTATGCCAATATTTAAATATACTCACATCATTCCTGTTTTAAAAACAAAACAAAATAAAAGCAACAACAAACAGTCCTTGATTCATTCCAACCTGGATCACTTTCCTCTACCTCACACCAGTGGCTCTTCCTATTTTTACCAATGACCTGCTCTTTAAATCTGATATTTTTAAATCTTTACTTTGCATGACCTCTTAGAACTTGAAATGTTAGACAAACCTTCCTTCTCAAAACATTTTCCCCCTGCCTAGTATGATATACTCTTCTCATTTTTTTCTTCTATCCGTCTGACCACTCTTCTTAGGTAGCACCTGCCATTTACCTTCCTCTAACTGCACTTATAATGATAGTCTAGAGGCCCTCCTCCCTTCGCACTCTGTGTGCTATTGCAGACAATCCATCTACTCCCATGATTTCAATTGCCACTGGCACTCCAAATATTTGCTCTATGCCATGCCTCACTCGCAAGCTGCTGATCTGTGTAACCACCTGCTGACTAAACATTTCAAAGTGAGTATTTCACAGCCAACTCAAATTCATTATGTCCCAAATGCAACTCATCATTTTCCCTGCCAAAAGGTTTAGTGTTCCTCATTGCAGTTAGTGGAGACACTATTTATGACTGAGTCATAAATCTGAGAATCTTCCTTGACTATTTCTTGTCTCTCATTACTTCATACAATGATGTACAAATCCTTTTATTTATACCTTCTAAAATGTGTTAAATACATCTCCAATATCATTCCAGATATCCTTTGTTGCTATAAAAGTTAATTAATTAATTAATGTAATACATGTGTAATATTTGTAAGTATATGGTAGAGGGAGGAAACAGAAAAGGGCAGCCTTAAACAGGAAAAAATGCTCTGGTTAGTGTGGCTCAGTGGATTGAGCGCCACCCTGTGAATCAAAGGGTTGCTGCTTTGATTCCCAGCCAGGACACATGTTTGGGTTGCAGGCCAGGTCAGGTGCCCAGAAGGGGGCGCGCAAGAGGCAACCATACACTGATGTTTCTTTTCCTCTCTTTCTTCCTCCCCTCTCTGTCTAAAATAAAGTCTTTTAAAAAAGAAAGGAAAAATGTCTCCATCTTACACTTTTCATCTGTCTCCCAAAGATAACTTCTTTAACAGCTTCTATGATTTCTTCCAGGAAAAAAGTTTTTCACAAAAATTCTTAGTACTTCTATATTTGTGATGGAGACGGCTAGTTGTAAATTTAAATATCTCTTGAAATACCGAAATAAAAATACGTTAGCTCGGCATATAAATGGCAAGCTGTATTTCCCAACTGTACTTCCCAACTTCTCTCGTATCTTAGATGTGGCATATGACCAGTTTTCTATCTAATGTAACGGAAGTAGCAGTGACGTGCACCACTTCCCATCTGGTGCTTTAAGAGATGGTCAAGCTGCCAACATGTTTCTCTTCCCTTACTATAAGCCAGCTCATATCGCTAGGAGTTGGAGGCACTGGAGCCCATCTACCCCCACTTCTCTGCAGTGCTATCAGAGAATCCTCCCAGCTTCACCATCACTGTGACAGCGGAGGCTGGAGAAAATGATAAAACTGTCCATACAACCCTCAGCTTTACATATAGTGAAAAATACCCTTCTATGAAATATTCCCCCAGGAAAATCTAGAAGATAATAACGTCTCAGGTGTTTTAAAATTAATGTTGTTACAGGCAGAAGAAAACCTTGGTATGGTGATAATCTTTAATGGCAGCTGTGAGGGAAAAATTAAATGGAATAGTAGATCAAATAGAAACTAGAAGATAAAGAAAAGTAACAAAAAGAAAAAGAAGCAGAAGAAGCTGAAAAGCAATTATTTCACAGCACTCCTGTTACTATTGAGAATTTCTTAAGTTGGAAAGCCAAGTTTGATGCAGAACTCTTGGAAATTAAAAAGAACGGAATGAAAGAAGAACAAGTGGGAAAAAATAAACTGAGTGGGAAACAGCTATTTGAAATATTATAGATCATCATCTTGACACATCTGATAGCCAATTCTTGGAGAATGCTGGAAACAATGTGGTGGTAAATGAGTCTTTGTTTCAGGAAATGAATAACTTGGAGCTGGAGGATGATGTAGATGATCCGGGTGACCCAGCAAGTGACTTCACCAATTAACAGACTATCCAAGTCTGCAGGGGGACATGACTGCCACAGTATCTGTGGCTATGCTGAGAGGATGTTGATTTTCCTTTTTTTTTCCTAAGAAAAAATAATTCAGGAGAATATTCTTTTGATAGCTTTCATCATGGAATTTAATAACCTGACTTTAAAATTTCAAAAAAAGAAGATAAGAGGAAATCCAAAACAATTCTGACAAGAATACTTGGAAGCAAAGTCAAGAACATAATGCAAGATGCACAAGCTGGTAAACTGTATGAGATGCTCCCAAGACGATGAAGAAAATGAGGAAGAAGAAATGACAATTCCTTTTAGTAAGGTGCACAGATGATGTTCTATTGAGTTGTACACTTGACAACTCTATGGTTTTGAGAACGAATGTCACATCACTTAATTAAATTAAGCAAGAAAACAGAACATGTAAGAGATGGGGAAGAATTGAAAGAGCAAGTTCTATCTGGAATAAGGCAGGAGAGAATTATAAGAGAAAATGTAGAGAAATTCTTAATAGTGAATTTTTCTTCCTTCCTTTAATAGGGCTCTTGAGGGTTTAATGTATTTTATTGATCTTTCAAAAGATTTGTAGATTTATTTACCCTTTCTTATTCTTTTTTTTTGTTTTTTTTAATGCCATTATTTTGAGACATTTCATCTTTTAAGTATTTTTAGGGGGAGGGGCTGTTACATGTTGCTGTTTCTATAAAGATATGCAGTAGTCCTTTGTCTTTAATCCTACTTAATATTGAGAATATTTGCAGTTATATGTTTTCTCAGATTACAGCTGTTGCTGGACCTTAGGATCCTATATGATACAGCCTCTTCCTTGTTGCTTTTTATGCATTATAGGTCAGTTCAATAAAAATTTTAGTTCATTTTAATTAAGCATTTAATATTTGACACATATTCATGATAGAAAATTCAAAGGCATCAAGGAGAAAGTAATGTTTCCATACCAGTCTTTCAGCTACCCTCCCCAATATTTTATTCTACAAGGTTCATCTGTGTATATACAGGAGCATGTCAGTCTCTCTGTGTGTCTATCTTTATGATTCAAATAGGAGCACATTACACTTCCTGTGGTGTTAATTATTTTACTTAATGATATGACTGGAAGTTTCCAGATTCTTTTTAAGATTTTCAGTGTTTTTTAATAGATGTACATAGGATTATTTAAGTAATTTTCTTCTTTTGATGGGCATTCAGGCTATTATTTTTATTACAGTCATAATTATCCAGGTAGACATATAATGCCCACATGAGTTAGTACCTAAATATAATTTGGTAATCATGGAATTACTGGGTCAGAGATCATATCTACCTTTATTTGGATAGATATTACTAAATATCTATTCACCATGGTCACAACATTTTTATTACAAAATTATTTTTACATCAACATATGAAAGAGACTATTTTTCAACTCCCTTGCTAACATATTTTCAAACATTTTGCTATTTATTGCTTTGAGTTCAGTATATTGTTAAGTTTCATCTCCTATTTTACCTGAGTTTAGGTATCTTTTTGTATGTTTCAGAATATTTGGACTTCATTTTTTGGGAACTGACTGTTCCTATACATTTACTATTTTTCTCTTAAGTTGTTGGACTTTTTCTTTCAATTGTCAGAATATTTCATATAGTAAGAAAATTAGTTCTTTCATGTTATGTCATTCACCAGTATTTTCCCACTTTGATGTTTAACTTTTGACTTGATATATACTGTGTTTTTTTTGTCAAATAGAGTTTTTTATTATAGAAAAAAACCCATACTTTTTTCATGGTTTGAGATTTGCGTCATGCTTTTACAAGCCTTCCAAAAATATTATTGGGCTGACCAAAAAGTCTGTTCAGTTTTTTTATAAGATAGCTCTAGTAGTGCGTAGCTGTCTTTAACTTCATTTGAAAAAAATTTTTTAGATTGTATTGTGATAGCTGTCATATCAGCATGCATTTAAAAAACACTTATCGAAATTGGTGGATTTTTGTGTAGCCATTTTAATGTTGGAAGATGGAAGAATATAAACAGCATTTTCAGAATATTATGCTTCATTATTTTAAGAAAGGTAAAAATGCAGCTGAAAAGCAAAAAAAGATTTGTGCAGTATATGAAGAAGGTGCTGCAACTGACCGAAAGTGTCAAAAGTGGTTTGCAACATTTCGTGCTGGAGATTCCTTGCTGGAAGATGCTTCATGATCAGGTAGACCAGTTGAAATTGATAGCGATCAAACTGAGATGTGAATTGAAAACATTCCACATTATACCATGTGGGGGATAGCCACCATACTCAAGATATCCAAATCAAGCATTGAAAATCATTAGCACCAGCTTAGTTATGTCAATTGCTTTGGTGTTTGGGTTCCACATAAATTAAGTGAAAAAATCCTTTTTGACCACGTTTCTGAATGCAATTCTCTACTTAAACGTAAGGGAAACATTCTGTTTTTAAAACAAATTGTGATGGGTGAAGAAAAGTGGATGCTTTACAATAATGTGGAATGAAAGAGATCATGGGGCAAGCAAAATGAACCATCATCATCCACACCAATGGCCAGTTTTCATTAAAAAAAAAAAAGGTGATATGTATGTGGTGGGATTGGAAGGGAGTCCTTCTAGAAAACCAAACAATTAATTCCAATGGATACTGCTCCAAATTAGACCACTCAAGTGAAAGCAGCACTTGATGAAAAGTGTCCAGAATTAATCAATATAATCTTTCATCAGGAGAATGCAACACCCCATGTTTCTTTGATGACCAGGCAAATACCGTTACAGCTTGGCTGGGAATTTCTGATTCATCCGCCACATTCACCAGACATTGTACCTTTGGATTTCCATTTATGTCAGTCTTTACAAAGTTCTTTTAATGGTAAAAATTTCAATTTTCTGGAAGACTGCAAATAGCACCTGGAACAATTTTTTGTTCGAAAAGATAAAATGTTTTGGGAAGATGGAATTATGAAGTTGCCTCAAAGATGGCAGAATGTGGTGGAACAAATGCTGAATATGTTATATAATAAAGTTATTAGTGAAAATGAAAATGTCTTTTATTTTTACTTACAAACTGAACGAACCTTTTGGTCAACCCAATATTATCTCACATTTTCTCCTAGCAATTCTTTATTTTTTTTAACTTTTAAATATTTGATACACTTTACTTCTAGGTGTTATGAAAGTTGGTATAAGAATTAGTCTCTTAGCCCTGGCTGGCGTAGCTCAGTGGATTGAACGTGGGCTGCGAACCAAAGCATCACAGGTTCAATTCCCAGTCATGGCACATGCCTGGGTTGTAGGCCACGGCCCCCAGAAACCACACATTGATGTTTCCTCTCTCTCTCTTTCTCCCTCTCTTCCCTCTCTAAAAATAAATAAATGAAATCTTAAAAAAAAAAAAAAAAGAATTAGTCTCTTGCCCTGGCTGGTGCGGCTCAGTGGATTGAGCACTGGCCTGTGAATCAAAGGGTTGCCTGTTTAATTCCTGGTCAGGGCATTTGCCTGGGTTGTGGGCCAGGTCCCCAGTGAGGGGTGTGCAAGAAGCAACCACACATCGATGTTTCTCTCCCTCTCTTTCTCCCTCCCTTTTTCTCTCTAAAACTAAATAAATTAAAATCTTTAAAAAAAAAGAATTAGTCTCTTGTTTAAAATAACCATAAAGAAGCTCACTCTCCTTCCTGGAAGCACACCTTCCCCTTCCCCTTGCCCCTCTTCTTCCCCTACAGGCATCTGCTAAACTCTAAGGGGCCCCAGGCAACTGGCAACCAGGGAGCGATGGGCAATGACAGCTTGTCCCGGGCTAACCCACTGAACATGTCTCCAAGGCCTCATTCCTCTGACTTCTCAGTGAACTGAAGTAAGCCCTCCTAGGCTCTCTTATTGCTTCTTCTATCCTAGGTCCTTCCTTGTTTCACTGTCCAGAGCCTTAATAAACATTCTCAACATAAAAATAAATAAAATTAAAAAAATTAAAAATAACCATAAAGACTGGACAAAGTATACGGAAGTGAGCAAAAGTAGGCTTGCAGTCATGAGCGTGTGAAACAGAGTTTTTCTTGTGTTCTTTCTTTATTAACTATTGTATTATTTATTTGTATTACTATTGTCTTCTTATTATTGTTATTATTTCATATTCATATTTATGATTTATCTTTTAGCTAATAATGGCTTATAATTTAACCTACTTTTGCCCACCCTCCCCTGTACATAAAATAACTGTTTTCAGGCATTAGAAAACAACCAATATAGGGTTATGATCTTTGCAAATAAAAAATAACTCAATAGGAGCCTTATATTTATTTGGTTTTTCTCTCTGAGGGCATTCTCCAAACACCACTACAGAAACAAAATCCAAACAAAGAATGTGTATTTTCTGGAAAAAGGAGATAATCTGCATTCACTGATGTTAAGGTATCTGGTATTTAGAACAAGGATCCCAAAGAGGAGGAGCTGCAAAAAAGAGCTCCCAAAAGCCTATATAAAAAATTTCCGTGGGTCCATGGCCAGTTCCTAAGTTGCACATGTCAAGGAAGATTCTGGAAGGATCTTGGAGTTACTTGGAGGCTAAAGACCCGCACAGAGATCTCAGAAACTGCATAGTGCTGAGAAGACAGAGTTGTAGTTTGGGCCCAGCCAGAATGGAGAGCTGTTGGGAAACAGCGTGGGACCGACCTTACCAAGTAGAACATAAAAATCCAGAGAATATGTGTATATTTGATTCTATAAAACCTTAAAACTAACTTGTGGCTAGAGAAATATCATAGACATAGACAAAGAAAGAAATAATATACTGGGAAAATATATTTCTGGGATATGTGTCAGAGTCAGCCACCTGAATTTACAAAGAATTCATACAAATCAAAAAGAGAACCCAGGAGAATAATGTGCAGAAGATATAAAGAGGTTATTTCCTGAAAAGAAAATGGTCATTAATCATATGAAAAGCTACTGTCCCACTCATCATTGGAGTAACTGAGGTAAAAGCAAAAATAAATGACCACTTTCCACTCATCCTCTGAGAAGTGGAGAAGCTTAACTGACACTCTGCAGGGCAGGGGACATAGATTGGTACAATCTTTCTGGAACTCAAATTTCATATGGATGGTTTGACGGGAAGACTTTAAAAGTACTCTTCCATCTCTGACAAGTTACAGTTCCTTATATGCATGATATTAGTTCCCATTAATAATGCAGTCTCCAAAAAATGGTCAATTAAAAGTGTTCTTCTTTTTACAAATTAGATATACTCCTGAAATAACTCATACAGCGTACATTTTACACATCTAACTTTATCTTTTTTTTACTTTTTTTATAATATTGGAGTAAACTATTTTGGAAAGTAATTTAAATTCAATGCTAATTAGGTAAATATTGTGAAATAATACTAAAGTTAAGATTCATTTAAGGAGTAATAATTGGCTAGTCAATACATAATATTAATATGCCCAAATTATAACTTATTGATTCATTATATAATGAAAAATATTTCAGTATAACATCTTTAACATCTTATATTTAATTTTTTATAGGACACAAAGACATCTGTGAGAATATACTGAAGGTTAAGAAAACAATATAAAAATTGACAATTTATTTGTTTTCATATTCTTTTTAAAATTGAAAGTAACTTACCCTGGTGCATAGTTGCATATGAAAATTGCTGCATATTTAATACGTCCAACTTTTGAACATGGAGTGACAGCACAACCAACTTTGTAAGACTTGTCCCAAACAAGCTAAAATAAAATTTTCAAGGAAAACATGAAATTTAATTTTAAACATTTACTCTGCCATATTATAAACAATACTATATTCAATTCACATAGAATCTTTAATTAACTACACAATTGAAGAAATATGAACTATTCTCCACTTGGGAGCAGGTAAAGAATATCATGGTTTTAGGGAAACATTTGTAACACTGTATTTAGAGAAACACTTTAAAAGATTCTAACAATAAGTGTTCTTAGGATAAAGAGTTTGAGAAAAGCTGATCCAGAATAATAGAGCTGAAGAAAGGCCCGCCTGCTGAATCAGTTTGCATGTTCTCGGTGGACCTGAGAGTGCTAGAGGAAGATGGAAAGAGAAAAGTTTTCTAAGAATAAAAGTTGTAAACAAAGGGGAGAAAAAGAGAGATATTAAGATTATAGAAGGGAAGGAAAAGTGATGTAAGAGTAGAGAGTGATTGAATACTATTTTCACTTTTGTTGAAGAAATTCCATTATAAAATAGGGTCTGAACCTTTCATTTAAAAAATGAATAAAGAGGCTTGTTCTTATAAAAGGAAAAACAGGTCTTAAACTGGAGTAATGATATGAGGATAATTAAAGATATTCCAGAAATTCTCCGTATGACTTTAATATTTATAATAGTCTCAAGTGACAGACAAGTACATTCTGTTGTGCTCATCTCTGTGGGAGAGAGGGGAACCATTTCTGTTTTATTTTTATTTTTGTTTTTATTCCAAGCCTTGTTGGTTTTGAAAATGTGATTCTTAAAGAAATAGAGTGGTGCAGGAAAAGAACAGAGAATAGAATGTCTGCAACAGTTAAATTAGAGTTAGGTCAGATGCAGGAAAACAAAAGGCCTAAGATCCTAGGATTAAGGAGGACAAAACATACAGTAGTAGGTCCGGGAGCAGCCTGTTAGTATGCAGAGAGTATGAAGTGACATTAAGGAGACTAGTTTTGATATGAGTAAGGCAATGGAAAACCACTATAACTTTCTAGAATAACAGTAAACAGATCAAACATTTTTGCAACATGATTAATTTGGTGGAAGAGATATGAGTTCAACATGAAAAATTTAAAGATGTAAAGTTGTACATTAAAAATATTAGAGTATATTAATAGAAAAATAATAATATTTTAAATAAAGTGGGAAGTTCACCCTGATACAAATATTTATTGAAGGCCTAAATGATGTCAGGTTGTTGTATTGAGAATAAACATATGGCAAGATCCCTGCTCTTAGTGTAGAATCACATGTAGATGATTATTAAAATGTGATGTGTGAAATAACAAGTGTATGTATAGGAAATAACAACTGGTTCAATATTTTTGGAGTATAAAGTGTAAGGGTGGAGTGTCAGAGTAAGGGTAGATTGTTAGATATGAAGTAGGTAAATAATACTATTAATTTGCATTTAAATGTTTTAACCCATCAGTTATATTGTAGTATATATACTGATCTGTGCAAAAAATATCAAGTCTTTTACTTACAGTATGTTTATAGCCAATCATTTAAAAATAAATTTTATTTTCTGTTTTTTTCCTTTTCCAGTGTTTATTATGTTTAAAAAAACACCTTTCATCTTTGGTTATGAAGATTAGATTTCCTATATTCAAAAGAATGTTTTAATTGTAGGGGATAATAAGGGGAAAAGGGGGAAGGGTGTTCAGGAACATCTATGAAGGACACAGGGACAAAACCAAGGTTGGGTGGGATCAGGGGAGGGAGGTGGGGATGGCCGGGCTGGGGGGAAATGGAGACAACTGTGCTTGAATAACAATAAAAAAATAAAAGAATGTTTCAATTGTATAGTTCACATAATAGATGAAATTACAGACCTTTTGAAGACCTAGGGCTGATAAGACTTTGATTCTATTAGAAGTAATAATTTTACCATCTCAATTTATTTGTAAAACTGAAATGATCAATAAAAACTTAATAGTAAAGCAATTAAGGAGTTTATTGAATTAATAATATAAAAATTAGATACCTGTAGATAATTAGAACAGTTACCAGAACAAGTGCCATTTTCAAAATTGTACTTTTTTCTCTCTGCATACCAACTTCTGATAGCAAGGCTTGCAGTAAATTCATTTTCAGGGCCGACCCACATATTTTCACCAATACCATTAAATGTAGGATGGACCATTTGTAGTTCCTCTAAATAAATGTTGTGTTCAAACACACACTTTTTACCCCAGGCTCTAGCAGTCCGTGACAAAGCTACATCCCATGTCTGAAAAAAATGCAAAAAGCAAAGATAACAAAATAGTAACAATGGGTGTTTTTGGTTTGTTTGCTCTACATTATTTTTCTTGAGTTCTTATAGTAAGATTAAGTGAAAAACAGTCCTAATTTTGTGCATATGGGTCTTATTTGTGGAATTTCTGTGAGGCAATTTTTTAAAGATAATCATAAATGACACAACTATTTCCTGAGACAAAGGATTATGCACATATTTGTCATTAAAAAGTCAGTGTGTTAGATGATGCAAATGAATGTGATACTCTTACATGTAGTCTGTTCAGAATTCTATAATACTGTATAATAGTCATGTAGTCTCTTCAGAATATATATTTTTAATCTCATGCCTTTATTCATAGTAATATAATAAAATATTCATCTAAGAACTATTTATTGAGCACTGATTTTATGCAAAATATTGTGCTGTGAGGAATAAAACTTGAAGAATGAATTTAGTGCTCTAGGTGCTTACTGTAAGGTAATAACCTGGGATATTTTATATATGTGCATACACACACACACACGTATACATACACACACACACATAATAGATGGTAGTTTACAAATGTTGTAAAAGGGGAACATAAAATTTTATGGTGTTCCCAGAAACATGAGAAAATTTCATGAGATGCCACTCCCTGGCCACTCTCTGGAAATACCCACTGATGTGTACTTTTGTCATTATTTGGAGCCTCATTAAGTTCATTGTTAAGGACAAGAACAAAAAGAACACACATAAAACCATCAACAAAATAGTAGTAAAACCAAAATGCTAAGTATATATGTTACAGCATACCTACAACTAATACTAAGATTTCCTTAGGGTTTTCTCAGTTAATTTCATAGATTATACATATATGAGGGGGATAAAAAAAATCCCTGGAATCTATTTATAAAAAATTGTGTATTTATTCTTACATATTTAAACTTCAGTCACTTTCTAAGTACTTTACATTTGATGCAATACACCTATCAAGGTGTTTTATCCACTGCTCCAGTTTTTTAACTCCTTGATTTTGATACCTGTTAGTGCTTCTGCTGGGTTTTTTTTCCCCTGCCTCTTCAATGTAGGCAAAACATTTCCCTTTGCGGACTTCTTTCAGGGGGAAACAAACAACAGCAAAAAAATGTTGCTCAGGGCAAGATCGGGTGAATAGGGAGGGTGGGGCATGGGTGTCATGCTGTTTTAGTCAGTACAGTGTGGGCAGGTGCATTTGTAAACTACCCATTGTGAAATGGGCAAAGGTGTTGAAAGTCTTCAAAAAAAAAATTCACTGAAACCCAACACAACCTCTCAAAACAACGCTTGCTGGTACACTGATACAGATGGGTTCCTAGGACACTTACCTGGGGGGGATCTAGTATGACAAAGGGCCTGCCCTCCGGAAGATAATTCCGGTTTGGGGTCCCTCATCGTACACAATATAGAAAGTATAGTATAGAAAATATACAGATCAGGCCTTTAGAATACTCTCTCTTACTATTTCCTTCTCCAAAGGTAATTGTTATTTTTAAAAAATGGCTATTTTTTAATTGTTTTTTTTCTTGCACCATTGACTGGAAACTTACAGTTTTCACTTACAGAAATTGTTCCATATTAGCACAACTAGCTCTACTTAACTTTTGCAATCTCTACATAGTATCCCATAGTATGGATAGCATACAATAAATGTTATCATTCCACTCTTAATGACCTTTTACATTATTTCTCATTGACAATGTTCTACAAACCACCCTTTTACCGACTTACTTTGCATATTATTTATACATCACATGCTCACTATGTACCTGTCACTGTTCTGTTTTTATGCATCATTTCACCTAATGTCCAGAATAACCCTATGATGTGTGCATTATTATTATTATTTGTTTCACAAAGGAAGTAACTAAAATCAAGCAAGTAGTTCACCTGTAGTCACTTATAGCTAATAAAGTGTGGAGCCTGAATTTAAACCCAGGAGGTCTAACTCTCAACTCCAAGTATGTATGTACTTTACTTCATTGCTTTCCATGACAGTGTGTAAAATAAGTTATGATATTTACAAATCTCTTTGCTCACCCTGAAATAAAATTACAATTGAAAACAGGCTAATTTTTTCAACTATATAACAGAGTGTTTTCAACTATAGTCAATACCTTCTTACCAATCTCTTCCTATTTCCCCCACCCCCAGCTCTTGGAAACTTTCTTTTCTACTGTTTCTAAGAGTCAGGCTTTAAAAAAATTTTTTTTTTAGATTCTACATATAAGTGATACCATGTAGCTTTTGTCCTGGTCTGGCTTATTTAACTTAACATAATGACCTCAAGGTATATTCAAGTTGTTGTGAATGGCAGGATTTCTTTCCTGCCTGAATAATACCCATTGTATATACACACCACATCCTCTTTATCCACTCATGGATAAAGAACAATGATGGACACTTAGGTTGTTTCTCCATCTTGGCTATTGTAAATAATACTTCAGTGAACATGGGATTGCAGTAATCTCTTTGATATCCTGTTTTTAATTTCCCTTGGATATGTACCCAGAAGTTCAATTGCTGGATCATATGACAGTTCAGTTTTAATTTTTGAGGAACTGTCATGTTTTGTTTTGGGTGGAAATACTATGCTCAGAAACTGAGTATGTTTTGCCAGTATTTAACACAGGTTCACTGTGGGAATTATAATAATTCCATAAGCCAATAGCATATATGATATCTCTTAATAAGCCAGTAAAAAATAACATACTGAGGTGCACTTTTTACAAGTTGGTACTCAGGAGACACAGCTAAGCAACCTAGAGCTGGTGTCCAGCTACTAGTGCAAAAATGAAAAAGTCATTTGTTGGTAGAGTGTGCTGCTAGGGTACAATGGTACTGGTGTTGATGGGCAAGCTGATCTTCACAGGGCCACTGCGCAGCTTTGGCCACTGCTGGTAAAAGAGTAGCCTTTACTGCAGTCACAGATAATGCCCCAAAGGTCTTCAAAGAGCTATTTACTTTAGCAAAGAGTGGCCTAAACTCTATTATTTGTAGCCTAAATGTCCCCTTCATAGTTGTTCCTTCAGATGTTTTGTATCAATAAGCTCCAGCAGTGGGCGTCATCAGCTTAACTCCTAAGTGCTTAGCAAAAACCACAAATGAAGTGATGACATCCTGATACATCTTACCTCATTCTTATGTCAAAACAACTTTACTCTTAGAATAACTTCATTTTTGTCATATACAAGTGGATTTGAAATAATATCAAACCAATACATGACATATTTTCCATAGCAGCTACACCAGTCTACATTGCTCCCAATAGTGCACTTTTTCTCCATAGAAATAGTTCCTTTTTCTCCATATCCTCATCAAGACTTGCTATCGCTTGTCTTTTTGATGATGGCCATCCTAACACCTGTGAGGAGGTAACATCTCATTGCAGTTTTGACCTGCAACCTTAAAAATGGAAATTCTGATACATGCTACAACATAGGTGAACCTTAAAAACATGATTGCTAAGTGAAATAAGCCAGTCTCAAGGAGAAACACTACATGATTCTCACGTGAAGTTCTTCAAGTAGTCAAATTCATAGAGGCAGAAGGCAGAGTGGTGGTAGCTGGAAACCAGGGAAGGAGGAAATGGGAGTTAGTGTTTAAGAGGACAGAGTTGCAGCTGGGGACGGTGAAATGTTCAGCAGGTGGATGGTGGTGATGGTGGCACAACGGCGTGAATGTGCTTATGCCACAGGGCGCTACACTACAAGGTGGTTAAAGGGTAAACTTTATGTTATGCACTTTACAACAATAATAAACACTAAATTTTTTAAGTTTAATAAGAAGGTAGTAAAAATACTAGATGACAACAACGGCATGGACATGGGCAGGGGACAGAATTTGTGTTGCAAGATCTTTTTATATTTGGAAGGAGGTTATAGATGTTGATTAACTCTGGATTTTGTAAACTTATACGCATATTAAAATGTTAAGAATGACCAATAATAAGTGAAAATAAATGTATGATTTTCAAAGCTCTCAAGGAAAAGTTCGAAGAGACCATAGTGTTACAATAAATTATGCTATTTACAGTTAATATTTACATCTTAGCAAAATCAATCAATGGAAAAATACACACCAACTTTTAGAAAGAGGAGAAGGGTAAAAGTTTAGGTTGGGGCTTTAAACTGTTTCCAATACAATATTTCTATTAAAATATTCATATATTAAGATATATATTGCAAGTGCACAAGTGTACTTGCTGTCTATACTTTTACTTTCTATATACTTTCTACATATTACTCTCTGATTTTCTTTATGTTTGAAATGTAATATTTAGAGATTAGAGATACATAACTTATGAAATGTACTATAAGCTATTTTGTGTTTATTAACTACCAGAAGAAAGACTAATCTTCAAACTTAGAAAAAAACAGAATTACTCATAAAGGGGGTTGTATATAGCTTAAACTCTCAAATATCCCCAAATACTCTGATGAAATTCAAAACATAAAAATTGGCTTGGAAATAACTATCTTCAGCAACAGTGCTAAATCTTAGTATGTTTCTATAAGAAAATATATAAACAGAAGAGGAAACACTGACAATACAAAAGACAAAGAAAATGAACAAGATAGAACCAAAATATGATCAATCAAAATAGCATTTTAAGGTTAACGTTGACATGAAGTACCATTTTATAATTTATCAGGTTATCAAATGATTGAAAATTCATGCCACTGCGGATATGGTAAAAACAAAACATTTATACACTGTTGGTATTTGCTTATTTTTGCACAATCCTTTAGACTAGCAATCACTACATGTCATATAAATTAAAAATAACACATTCTTTATTTACACCATTTTTGGACTTTGACCTAAGAAACCAATCCTGAAGGAAAAAAACACTCAGGTCTACAGAGATAGTCCTTCCAATATCATTTATAATGTTAATTGGAAGCTCCTAATTGCCTGATAATAGTTATTTCAGTACATTTTGCAATCATTTTGAATGACAATCATGAACTCGGTAGCAATACGGAAATAGTTGATGAGACGCTGAACAGAAATGGGAGAGTGCGGGAGGATGGGAAGAAGCAAGAAGCATTTCAGGGAATGCAAAATCAGGCTGGACAGGGGTGGTGTGACCAAAACACTCCCTCGGGAGCAAAATTTAAGGTGGATACCAAAAAGTCAATAATCAAGGTAAGTAATATTTTTAAAAAGCAAAATTAATGTAAAAACAGCCATGTTAAAAAAATAAAGTTTTGCCCTGGCTGGTGTAGCTCAGTGGATTGAGCGCGGGCTGCGAACCAGGCATCGCAGGTTCGATTCCCAGTCAGGGCACATGCCTAGGTTGCAGGCCATGTCTCCCAGCAACCGCACATTGATGTTTCTCTCTCTCTCTGTCTCTCGCCCTCCCTTCCCTCTCTAAAAATAAATAAATAAAATCTAAAACAAAAAAAATAAAATAAAGTTTTAAATAAAACAAGATTTTTCCACTTGTACCATCCTGAGAGTGCCTCATTTGCATTTTCTAATTGCAGCCCAATGGTCCTGTTTAAGTTCATATTGTCTTCACCAATTACATTTTTGCATTGATTATACATATATAATTCAACTATATATATTTTATATATATGTATAAAATACAACTATCAATTTCTCGAATTGAAGTCTACTTAAATTTTGCATCTCTGGAGAGTGCCTCTACTCACCGTAGTCCCAGCCCTGTGCAAAATCTTGGGAATAAACAAGTTAGAGAGACAGTGGTTTTTATTTCTCGGGTGGATAAACTTTGCATGTACATATTTTTAAACCCAAACTAAAAATGCAGTTGCCTGCGATCCTTGAGCCTCAGAGCAGAGGCCCGCACTTTGTGAGGCCGAGGGGGTGCTTCGCACCCAACACCGACTGTCTGAGAGGTTCGGGCAAACCGCCCCAGGCCTCACCATGAAGCGCAAGTTCGCCCCTCGGGGCACGGTGTTGCCTCGGAGCTCATTGTGGAGGTTCACGTACTCGTTGATGAAGCTCACGTCCTCTTCGTGTGGCAAGAAAGTCGCGCTCAGGCCAGAAGCCAGCAGTAGCAGACAGAGCTCACAGAGCCACAGCTTCAAACCGCCCCCTCGCGTCTTAGGCAGCGAACTGACGTACCAGTCCAGTGCAAACGAACTTGGAGCCTCCATAGTCCACCCGCCGCCGACAGGCCACTGCACACGCGCCGGCCCGCCCAGTGACGGGCTAATTTACCGGGTGGTGCACCTAGATCTTGCCCCGCCCCGCCCCGCCCCAGGAGGGGAAAGGGTGAGGGCATGAGTGGCCTGTATCCTGGGGAAAGATGATCCTAGCTGCTGGCCATGGAATTTAAGGAAGGCTTGAGTCAAGTGACTGCAGGCTCTTCACTAAACTAATTAATATAGATGGTTATTATCCAGGTTGATTTCTGATACCAAATGATGCATCATCATTTAAGCCCTCTTTACAGAAAATGCCAATTGCTGAATAATTAACTTGTCTGAGGAACCTTCTAATTATGCAAGGATAGATGATCATTCTTCCGTGACTTTGTTGAATATTTCAATTATTTTTTCATCCTTACCTCTTGAGTGAGGAATTCAATGCAGGATGCGTCCTTTATTTTTATTTTTTTATAAATAAAAGCTGACATATTTTTCTTTTTTTCTAAGATTTTATTTATTTATTTTTAGAGCGGGAAGGGAGGGAGGAAAAGAGAGAGAGAGAAACATCAATGTGCAGTTGCTGCGGGCCATGGCCTGCAACCCAGGCATGTACCCTGACTGGGAATCAAACCTGCGATGTTTTGGTTCGCAGCCCATGCTCAATCCACTGAGCTATGCCAGCCAGGGCTGCATCCTTTATTTTCATCATGGACTGAAAAATATCTTTCGTTCAGTCTTTTAATGATTCTTTGTGGGAGATCACAAAATAAATGGAAGATTGGAAAGCTCGACACTAGGGGTTAAGCTAGGGATCGTCATATTCTCATAAACTTGAAATATTTACATATTTTCTCTCATCAGCACTTTATAGACCGCCTGGAATATCAATAATAATCTTCTCTGACAAATTGTCCAGTGCACATTAGGTAAGAACTTATTTTTTGTTTTTATTTCTTCTTTCAGATAAAACTGACTAGTGTTCTAGCAGATTTTAGCCTGTGCTTTTTACCTCCAAACATTTTGCTTTCAAAAACTTGCTTCGAAGAGTATAAATTCTAGGCACAAAATAAAAGCACATATTTGTTTGGGGGGTACCATTTGTATGTAATATATTATGTCTGATAGAATTAAGGAGATATTCAAAATCATTGACTCAAGGATAGAACTTTGCCACAAAGAAACCATTGTTAACCCCTTGGCCAAAATGTCTAAAAAGAAATGTGCCTTTAAAAATTATCTACTGTGTACACAACTGAAACCAATATACTTCATAAGATGGTTTCATTTAAGTGTTTAGTCATTTAGTAATTATTTATTACTAGGCAATATATTACAGTGTTGAGAAAGACCGGTGGATGAGACATAGACCCTGCTCCAAGTAGCTTACAGTTTAGAGAACTAGAAAATTGGTAACTATTATACTATTGTTACAGGGTGCAGCCAAGAGGGGGGACCCCAAATGGACTTTTAAATGGGGTCCAGAACTCAAGGTGTTCAGAAAATATTTGGATGTCCTCACCGCCCCCTCCCCAAGTGTGGGTTGGGGAAAGGGACAAATAGAGTAGGCCCATTAAGAGCTGTTTCCCATAGCAACAGCCTTGCAGCTAACCTCTGATGTGGTCATTTAACATACCTATAGCCTTTGGCTGGTCGCTTAGATAGGCTAAATAGCTATGGCCATGCTCTAGGTCAGAGGGGGATGGAAAGGGACCCCCCAAGATGTGACTGGGGGGCAGGTCCCCCGAGTTACAGTGCCTGCGTGGGAGCTCGGAGAAGATTGGCTCCATGACGTGGGATGACACCATGCCCAGACCCATGATGGTGACCAGAAAAGCTGTAAAGGACAGCGGATTGAGGGCAAGTGTGGCCGAATGTGGGAGGAGTCGGAAATGGGGCTGCAGAGGAAGATTGGTGCAGGGATTTAAACCCAGACACGGCAGACATAGAGGAGGGAACCACGTAGCTTTTGGCAGAGTAGAGGGCTCTTGCAGCCCTGTGAGAGAATCACCATGCAGGTTTAGCAGAAAATCGCCACTCGGCCAAAGCCGAGTGGCAACCCTGTCTCCCCGCAGCTTTGTGGGGAGAACCATGCGGTTTTGCCAGAGTGCAGACCCCCCGCAGCTCTGGTAGGAGAGAACTATGTGGCTTTGAGGCGCTCCTTTTGGCCACTCTGCCTGGGAAGCAAGAGAGACTTTGCCTGGAAGAAGGGTGAAAGAACTCTTACCAGTAGGCCATGAGACGGTGCTGCATGGCTTTGGATTAATTAGAGATCCTGCCTGGACAGCGACACAGCTGATGGTGCCGGGAACCAAGGGAGGCCTATCAACCGAGCACGGATTACTGGGAAGAACCAGAGGCTGCTTGAGCCATGGACTTCTGTTTCCTTTCCTGAGATACGTACCCTGGACTGGGCAAAGGGGAAGGAAGGACTGTGTGTGTTTGTGGGTGTTTTTAAGGGACTTTAAGATTTCTGATAAAGACATTAGGTCACTACTTTAAGTTTGTATAGCACTAAATAAACATTTCCTTTCCTTTTTCACGAATCTCTGGCATTGAGAGACACCTTTCCTATAAGGCGGCGGACATGACGGACCTGGGTGTCTCTTTCGGTAATAGTATATTGTCCCAGGGCCCCCCTTGTTTGTTCTGTAACACTATGTGAAAAATAAAAAGCCTTTCTGAGAAGTGTGACATCAAGAAAGCAAATAACACAGGTAGGTGAAATAGTGCACTCTAAATAAAGGAAAAAACATGTAATAGTTTTTCCAGGAAAGTGGAAAAGGCTAAGAGTGCTTTACTATGACCAGAGCCTGCTTTAGGGGTGAAGATGGCAAGTGCTGAAATGCAATTCCTTTATTATGTTGATAGTGTTCTTAGATTATGAAAATTGCTTTAGTAAAGCATGAGATAAATAGATTAATGCAGTCTTAGACTGCAAAGAAATTTTAGACACTTTTACTAGTCCCGTGTAGTAGACATATTCTCTGACACATCATTGATAGGTGATCATTATAATATCCTCTGCTTAAAACATTGCACTGACAACGAAGTCACCATCTCTCAGGCAGGCCATTTCAGTGCTACACACCTCACTCGACAGGTATTTCTTTAGGACCCCCTTTGTGTCAGAGGTACAAATGCTGGGCAAGCTAGATATTTCTAACCACATGAGGCTTTTAGTTAAAGGTGTCCTGGGCCAATCATCAAGCAATTATAATACAAAGTAGTAAATGCTAAATTTATTTCAAAAATCCTTGCTATGGGTCTGGTGCTATTTTATTTTATTTATTTTTCTATAAAATATACATAATGAAATTTGTCATTTAAACCACATTTAGTGTAAAATTCATTGGCAGTTACATTCACAGCACTGTATAATCATCACCGCTATCCTGTGCTGTTTTAAAATGCTTGGAAAATATCAACTCATTTGAAAAACAAAACCCTTAAGAAACGGATATTATTATGTCCATTTACATATGGAAAAACTGAGAAAAAGTGGAAATGTTAATGGGGGAGACCCGAGTTAGGGATGCCCCATCCACCTCTGTTTTTGTCTCACTAGCAAGAGGTGAGTTCAAAGGAAAGACAAACTTATACAGTGGAAATGAGATGGCAAGTGTCCTTATGAAACACATGTGAGCACAAAGCTGCAAGCAGGCACCCAGCTGGTCTGAATGCCCTACATACAGAGGAAATAAAGTTCCATACACTTGAGCTGAGGCTATAAATCGACACTCAGCTGTATGAGCATTCAGAGGTTATACACTTTACTCAATTTCTAGGTTCCCCCTCCTTCACCTTCTAAACCTTGGGAATAATGTACAGCTACAAAGCCTTTCTTTCTCAGTTAGTAAAGACTCTTTGTATTAGTGAAATTGCTGCAGAGGCTCCCTTCTTAGCAAAGAGTCTCCAGGACTCCCCTCCTCCTGTGTTAACTCCCTCTTGTGATGTTTGGAACCGGTGGCAGTCTTACTGGACCAGGCTCAGGATGCAGAGTCAGTGGGTGAGACATGTCTCTCTCCTCCTCCCTGACTTGGTTTACTACCTATCCCACCAACAGGGAGATGAACTTACTTTATTAAAATATAATGTGCCATTCATGCATGCTTAAGAAAAATGTAAAATTACTAAGACAATGTACAGCATCATTAGAAAAATAAATGAAGGAAGTGAACAGGGACAAAAAAACCCAAAATAATGTGGTGAAAGGTAGTCTCAAGAGCTACCCAACAGTTTGCCTCTATCCCAAACTCAAAACCATAAAATCAAATATAAATCTGGGAACATTTACATGAAATATTGACCCCTAAATTATCATTACTATTTTTGAGCTCAATATTTATTCAGTAAGGTAATATGTATGCAGCAATTCTTAGAAATCTTCCCTAAAAGGACAATATTTTCCCAGACTATCTTTAATAACTACTAAAAATATATTTGTGAATCTGAGTTCAGTTTATGAAAATGTGTTTAAGTCTACTAGTAGTTCAAGAAATAAAAAGTAATAGCATTTACCTCAGAATTATTGAGAGGATTATTATATGTGAAGCACTTAGTGCTTGACATATTGAAAACATTACTTACTATTAGGTATTTTTAAATTAATGGTGTTAATAAATTATACCTCATTTTCATTTATATTGACAAGAACTAAAATACATTTTTAACACAGCATTTTGCCAGACATATTATGCATTCTCAATACATACTTACTGAATTATTCTTAGGACAACCAGTGCTCTCACTGGCTGCAAGGAGCAAACCCAGTGTGTATAGCTCCCGCTGAGTTCCTTGTGTTTTTGACTGGGGAGCACACTTTGCTGAGGGGAAATGGGAGTTCCACAGGGAGTGGTGATTATGGGGTTTATTTGTTTCCTTTGCTGCAGGGTGTCAGTCTGGGTAGATTTATGCAGATTGTATTACCTAATTTTAATGAAGCCAAGCACCACAAAATAATCATGCCTTGCAAAAATAGTTGAAAAGAATTGCAGATTGTAGTTGTACAGGTGCAAGTACAAGCAAACAATATCAATCATTTGATTATCATTTTCCTGGCATAAATGTTTATTTCACACATTTTAAAATTCATCTCCTGTCACCTTTTTAGGTTTACTTTTTGCATATTTTGCTCTCTTATAAAAATATGCAGAATACATGGAATTAATGCTACATATATACTTTAGGTTCAAAGTTAGGGTTACCAACTTCCTGGTTTGTTTAGGGAATGCCTTGGGTCTACTGTGTTTTCCTATGGTCTGGGAAACCCCCCAGTCCTAGGCAAATCAGGACTGTCGGTCACTCAGCAATATTTTTTAACTGATAGGGGTGCATAAAAAAATTACAGAGAAGAATATGTATTAGAGAGAGAAGAAGGGAGAGAAAGAAAAATCTCTGTGTAAGAGAGAAACACTGACTGGTTGCCTCCTGTAGGTGCTTGTACACTGAGGTTCAAACCCACAACCTAGATATGTGGCCTGACTGGGTATCAACTGCAACCTTTTGGTGTGTGGGACAGTGCTCCAACCAACTGGGCCACCTGGCCAGAGCTACAGGGACTGTATTAAACCATCTCTTCACCATCCTTCCTAAGTGTTAAGAATGAGATAAGTCAGGCCCAGTTAAGACTGACAAGTCTGATCACTTAATCTCCAAGCAATTAGGCGATTTCTGGGAATTTCAACCATAGCCTAGTAGGACAAAATGATCTCTAGAAAATTGCACTGCCCAAAGGCTGAGTTAACTGCCTTCCTTTATTTGAAAGGTGAAGCCCAGAAAACTTTGTCTAATAAATCCAATATGAATGAAATAAGAGGGTTACTTACAGTGACTATTAAGAATAAGGTCTCTTCAGAATAAAAGAATTCCAAGTGATACTAGGCCTCTCAAGATATCCTGTCAACCTGTCAAGGGTCTGTCATTATGTTCACAAGAAATAGGGAAGGTAGATATCTCCTTGGCCCAAATTTTTCTCTTTTTGCCAACGAAGGGAAACTCCACTGGTAAGGCAGAGGCCCCCACCTGCCCAGCCTCTGCTCACAGCTTAAGAGTAAGTAGAGCTCTCTGCAAATAAACACCCCATTTTTTGAGAACTGTCACTTCTAGCACATTCCTGTAGCAGGATCAATTTAATACTCTTACAAGTATTTCTTCAAAATCAGAGAATATAATTTTGTAGAATTCTTAAAGGACACTACTGGCATATAAGAAAAATATCTAACATCTGCAATGTTTAGTTCTGTAGGTCTGTTGTAACTAAAAGGACTATCTAAAATATTACAGAATGGGACTCTTGATGCATATAAAATTGTAATTTCAAACGAATAACCTGAAAGGTTTTTTAACTGCTGTCCTTCTTCTATACTGCAATACACCTTTTGAATTATATCCAGCCATTAAATTTAGATAACAGGCAAGACTGTAGAAGTTTTAATAATTGCACTGATGAGACTTACATTTAGCCATAAACTATTTCTTTATTGTCATTTCTAAGAAGTGTTTTTGTACATAAATTAAAATATTCTCAGAAGAACACAAATGAGGCACAGTAGATCACATACTTTCCACTGAAGTGCTTTCCCCTGAGGATTCCAATTCGGATATTCTGTCAATAAAATACAACAGTTAAGACATCAATTTCATTTCAAGGGAATGAAGTATTTAAATCAATACTCAAATATTTTGATACATACTCTGAATTTCATCACGTTCTTTATTTCCTACAATAGAAAAAAATATAAAATTAAAAAAATTTATTTGCTTTTCTGGCTTTTAGAATAAGATAATCAACTCAGGGGGAAAAATTGGCTTTTTAACTTAAGTAAATGAAAGTTTCCTCTCAAAATCCCATTGTATTTAAAAATCTGTATGATGCTCCCTGCCAACAATGTCATGTCCACAAGTGTTTCTAGAATGCCTCTCGTGTTGAAGGCATGAAAGTCAAGCACAGACTAAACTGTGTACCTTGACCTTGCCACTCTGATTTGCCCATTTAAAACCCCTGCAAAAGGTAGTTTTCATGTTGAATTTTTGGTGCCCAGAGCCTTCCATCAAATATTTCACTCATTTCTGTAGTGGCCCTTGCTCCAAATTTTGTTCTACATCTTTTCCTCATCAAATATTTCTCCCCTATTTACCATTCTATCCGTGATCTGCAATTTGTTAGGCTTTCATTTATTTTTTAAATTTATTTATTCATTTTTGAGTGCTTATTATGTATTTAGCATGATTCTGGCCTTTAGATATGCATGTAATGGTTATCAGGAGAAATAAAGTTCTCCTTACAAAAAATAGAGAAGAAAATTTATCACAAATTTAAAAATTGACTAAATATATAAGAATGAGTAAAAAGGATCATTTCAGAGCATGATTAGTACTATGAAAAAAATAAACTGGGCCAGCCCTGGCTGGTGTGGCCCAGTTGGTTGGAACATTGTCCTGTAACCAAAAATTGCAGGAACATTGTCCTGTAACCAAAATTGCAGGTTCAATTCCTGGTCAGGGCACATAAAATCCTGGGTTTGGCACATATGAGAGGCAGCTGATTGATGCTTCTCTCTCAAATCAGTGTTTCTCTCTGTCCCTTCACCTCTCTCTAAAAAGTAATGAAACATTGTCCTTGGGAATGGATTAAATACTAATAAATAAAGAAATCTGGCCAAAGATAAAAAATAATGAGGGACTTAACTGAAATAATAACTAAAATTTAATAAGAACTTACTTAATTTACTCAAATCATTGTGTGTGATTTATCATACCCAAATGCTCTTAATCACTTCCTGAGTTAAGCCATCTTACTCCAAGGCCTATACTTTTATTCATTAAGCTATATATCCTGTGTCTCAAAAAGGAAGTCTACAAAATTAAAAGCTGGCATTCATAGAAACTAAGCAGCAATAACAATGAGGGAGAGAAAGAGAGAAACCACAAATCAAAAATCATAGGACTTACATAATTGTAACAAATAGAGCAGTTAAAAATATAAGAAATTTTCATTAAAACTTGTATAAAACAGAAATTTGCTAATTTTGCCACCAAAGCTTAATATCATATAACATTTAACAAAGTTACACCAGTACTTTAAAATGTACAAACACATACAACCCAGGACAAGGTTGTTTTACAGAAAACCACCAAACATTCAAAACATAATCAGAATCTTTTACAAACTGTAACCAAAATATTAAAAGAGTTAACGCTTCCAACTTTCAATTTTTTTTATGAGGCTATTTCAACCTTGAAGTCAAAATTATATATATGAGAAATGAGGATGGAAAATTTCAGGCAAGTGATGTATCTAAAATTAAAATGAAAACATTAAGTAAAATATTAACAAGAATCTAACCACCTATAAAAGAAATCTTATGACCAATTTGGATTTATTATGAGACTCAAAAATGAGTTTTAAGTTGGATTTTTAGGACATAACTTTCAGTATCTATATGAAAATATAAATCACACTGTTAAAGTTGTATGTATTGAATATATGTATAGCTTTTGCATATCAATCGTACCTCAATAAAGCTGTTTAAAAATAAGAACAAGGGAAACAATAAACTAAATGGAAACAGGATGTGATAAAAGATTAAAAAATTAAAACCCACCCTGTATGTATCTCTTTACACAAATTTGAAAATATTACGGAATTGGACCAGTTTGTTTCTAAAAATTGTATCTACTCAAGAGGAATCGAAAGTATGACGAGTAAATTAAAAAATAAAATAAAATTACAAAATATTACTTCCAAAACAATTTCCAAAAAGAAAGAAGAAAGAAAGAAATCCTTTGGTGTAGTTTACAACATTAAGACATTAAAGGAAAAAATTGGGAATCATTTCATGAGATGCAAAAAATAATCTGATAAAATTAAATACTCATTTAAGATGAAAGCTCAAAGCAAAATAAGGAAAAGAGAAAACTTCCACCATCTGGTGGAACATCGTCCTTAAAGTCAGGAATGAGAGAATGGTGTCACTCTTCCCTTATTTCCAATATTCCTGGAAGATTCACTGACTGTTACTGTTAGTAAAGTAAGTAACCGATATAAAGGTTAGATGACTGAACAAGCTTACATTTCTTACAGAGAACATTAAAAAATCCAAGAAGATGAACAAACTATTAATAAAATAATTATGTAACATTCTTCCATAGCAGACTAATATGAAAATAATTTATCTTTCTATAAATCAACAAAAATCAATTAGGAAATATAATTTTAAAATACCATTTTAATAGCAACAAATACATGTTACTAAGGAATTTAATTTGGTCTGCAAGGCCTTTACTGAGGAAATTTCAAAACTTAACTGAAAAATGTTTAAAAACCCAAATAAACAATCTTCATTAATATAGCCAATGCTGTAAAGATGGTGCTGTATTTTTTGGACTATAAGACATACTTTTCCCTGCAAATTTGGGAGGAATAATGGTTGTTAATGCTACTGTTGGGTTCTGTTTACATTTACACTGGTGAAATATTATGTTATTTATGTTAGTAAATATTTTACCACAGTTTTTGCTTCAAACTTTTTTTCCCAATCTCCTCCTCTAAAACCTAGGTGCATCTTATGGTCCCCAAAATACAGTAATTCTTCTTAAATTTATCTATAAATTAAATGTAATGCCAACCAAATTTCAAGGTCTTTCGGGCAATTGATAAGCTTATTGTAACGTTAATTTGTAAGAACAAAGGGCCAAGAATAGCCAAATAATTTCTGGAAAAGGAACAAGTTGGAAGAGGACCTACCAGGTCTCAAAGTTTATCTTAGCCTTTACAGCTTATGCAGTACAAAGTCAGATTTTCTTCAATTGCAGGAAGAAGCAATTGAGAAATCTTAAGAAAAGAAGGTATTTGATCTGATTTTCTTTCTTGGAGACTACTGTCAATTCTTGCTTAAGTCTCAGTAATGGAGTCGTTTGTGACAGACAGAAGTTGTCGTCAAGCACAGCTAGAAAATCCAAATAAAACAACAAAACAAAGTTTAAGAGAATCAGAGACTTAAAGCAGCAAAGACTGGAGGCTGAAGATTTCAGGACAGAACATCCATGGAGAGGTGGGCTGAGGTTATGAATGTTGCTTTTTTTCTGGGGCTATTTTTTAAATTCTGGGCCCAGGTTTAGGGCTGAAAATATGGACTTTGCTCTAGAAGAGGCTGATTTCGGGGGAAAAGAGAAACTAGCAGGGCTTTTGTTGGTTTTGCGAGGCTGAGAGGGAGAAAATTGGAGAATTGAGTAGGTCAAGATTCTGGTGAGCGGTAGAGATGAAGGAAATTAGCCGGTGAGTATCCATTTTGCACTTAAGCTATTTTAATTTTGAATCTGTGAGGGGCAGGAGGTTAAAAACCTAGGCTGACAGACTTTGGAAACGAAAGCGGACTTTTTAGTGATTCCAGTGTGCTAATGTAAAAATAAATTGGAGTTCAGAAGCCACCAGGGAAGGGTCACAGTGAATACACCAGCGTCTCCTTGAAAGTCCTAGAAGTCTACACCCTCAGGATAGAGAAGAGTAAACAGCGGTAGACCAAGCTTCACCTAAATTCTAATCCAGCCTTGACTAAACTGTGTTTGGACAGTTTACAACATACAACCCAGTTGGACAGTATGTGATTCAGCTGAACAACCCCAAGTCCATCTGTTCAGCAGAGGAAAGGAAGAATTTTCCATAGTTTGTTTTACACATGTTAGGTATTTAATAAAAACAGTCATACCAAGTGTTTCTACAACATGCTGTTGTGAAACAGATGTCCAAACTTAATGGCTTAAAACAAAACCAGGTCATTACTTCTCACAATTACGTGGATCAGGTAGCTCTACTCAGCAATTTCTCTGTCGTACGTAGTGTCATCAGGATTCAATGACATGGCTGCATTTCACTGGAATTCAGTTGGGGCTGAAACAGAAAGGTGACCTCGCCTCTTCCAGGGCCTTTCCTTATGTGATCTCTTGAGCAGGAGAACACAGGTTTCTCCATATGCTGGGGAGCTTCCCAGAGAGCAAAAGTCAAAGCTGCCAGGTCTCTTAAAGCCCAAGCCTAGCACTGGTACAACATTAAGCCCCTTATTCAGGAGGAGGAGAAATAAGCTCCATTCCTTGATGCTCATAGAGGTGTGCTTGTAAAGGAGGGGAGGAGTTGGTGGTGGCCATCTTTAAAGGCAATGTACCACAGTAGGAAACAGCCTATTACCAAAACTAGGAGAAAACGAAACAATCTTGAAAGTAGAAGCAGACTCACTGGTGATCTGGACCCTGGAGATTTTAGAAAGAGGTTGGAGTGTCTGAAAATGGTGATGTCAAAGAGAGGGTAACAAAAAATACAGGAGAGAGAGGGAAGAATCAGATCACGCTTGTGCTTGGCAGCTACATGGTATAGAGTCAGACACTTCAACTGCAGTGAAAAGCAATTGAGAAATTGAAAGAAAAGAATGTATTTGATCTGATTTTCTTTGTGTAAACAGTTTGGAGTAGAGTATAAACAGAAATAGGAGACTGTACTACTTCAGAGAGAAATGACAGTGGCTTGGACACTGGGCAAGAAGGAGAAGTGAAAAAAAAAGTGCATCATTGTTATCTTTATATGTCTTTGACTAGGAAACATTAGTTTCCAGTTGCATTATGCATAATGTATTAATAAAGTTTACTTGTAATTTATTTTTTATTCTCACCCTAGGAATTTTCTTTTTATTGCTTTTAGAGAGAGAGGGAGAGAGGTGAAGGGAGGGAAAAAGAGTGGGGGAGAGAGAAACATCAATTGGTTGCCACTCATATGCGCCCTGACCAGAGACCAAACCCACACCCAGGCACATGCCGTCACTCGGAATCAAACCTTTGATCTGGTTTGTGGGATAATGCCCAGCTAACTGAGCCACACTGGCCAGGATCAATACATTTATTTTTTAAATTGTTTTAAGGTAATCTGGAATTAGAGGCACCATACTTCTTCAACTGAAGTATAACATGGATATGGAAATATACCTATGTCCTGGAAAGTTTGATGAATTATCACAAAGTGAACACACCGAGATAACCTTTTGGTATCCTCTTGTGATTACTACCTCCTATTTCCTTTAAAGGTAAGGTCAGGATAAGGAGCTATCCTGACTCCACACATAGATTTCTTTCCCCTGATTTTGAACTTTATGTAAGTGAAATCATTCGATATGCTTTTATTTGGTGTCTTTCTTGTTTTGTGGCATCACAACTTTCTTTTTAACCATTTCTAAATCACCTATCCCCTTCACCCATTTCACTTTATCCTCAATCAAAGGATGTATACACTTATCCTTAAAAAGTATCTTTGTTTTGAGAACCAAAAGGCTGATGATAGAAGAGAAACATTTGTTTTAAATCACAATTAATTTGAACATTAATTAATGTATGACTGCTGAGTGAGTCACTATTTTAATAATAATTAATAAGAGGAGGAGAATGGAGGCAAATGCTAATAAACATTTCAACTGGTGGTTGTTTGTATAGTAGCAAATATATACTGTGTAGCAGCATGCTTGACCAAATTTATAACTCATTTCTTTCTGTAGCCCGAGAGGGAGAACATTCAGTGAAGAAGGGAGGGATCATCTGAGTTTAAATATAATTTATGACAAATGACTTATGTCATCATATAACAGCAGTCAAATCCTATACACAACTTCTTTGTAAACTTGAGGAGAGCTAAATTTTTGCTTTCTAAATAGAATGTTACTATTATTTTTTCCCCTTTTTGCTTACGGCAGAGCTTGTTTTCGCAGGTTTCTCCTCCACACTTAGAGCAGGGCGCTCCTCTTTCATAAGGGTGTGTCTTTATATAATTTCCTCTGTAAACAAAGAGAAACATTGAGTAGCCAAATGGCTATTTATTACTCTAATTTTGTTCATTTGTTTCTGTAAGTTTTTTGGTTGCTCATTAAATGATGAATTTTGAAAGGAAAATAACTTTTGTCCCACTTTTATGCTTATTTCTTTTGTAAAAAGAAACTTTAAACTGTTCTTCACAGCATATTCATAAAAGTTATAGTCTTTTAAAATATTTCTTTATTAATTTTTTAAAATTTCTTTTTATTGTTTTTCATATACAGTTGTCTCCATTTCCCCCCATCTCCTACCCCCCTGGCCCACTCACCCCCTTCTCCCACGCCCTTCTCCCACCCTCAATCCCACCCCCATTTGGCTTTGTCCATGGTCCCTTATACGTGTTCCTTGATGACTTTTCCCTTTCTTTCCCTCATTATCTCCCTTGCCCCCTCCCCTCTGGTTACCATCAGTTTGTTCTTTATTGAAATGTCTCTGGTTCTATTTTGCTTGCTTGTTGGTTTTGTTGATCAGGTTCTGCTTATAAGTGATACCATATGGTATTTGTCTTTCACTGCCTGGCATATTTCTACTCAGCATAATGCTTTCCAGTTGCATCCATGCTGCTGCAAAGGGTAGGAGCTCCTTCTTTCTTTCTGCTGCATAGAATTCCATTGTGTAAATGTACCATAGTTTTTGATCCATTCATTTACTGATGGGCACCTAGGTTTCTTCCAACACTTAGCTATTGTAAATTGTGCTGCTATGAACATTGGGGTGCATAGATTCTTTTGAATTGGTGTTTCGGGCTTCTTAGGGTATAATCCCAGCAGTGGAATTGCCAGGTCAAAAGGCAGTTCCATTTTTAGTTTTCTGAGGAAATCCCATAATGTTTTCTACAGTGGCTGCACCAGTCTGCTTTCCCAGTGTAGTAGGGTCCCCTTTTCTCAGCAATTTCTCCAGCACTTGTTGTTTGTTGCTTTGTTTATGATGGCCATTCTGATCAGTGTGAAGTGGTATCTCATTGTAGTTTTAATTTGCATCTCTCTAATTGCTAGTGGTGCTGAGCATCCTTTCATATGACTCTGGGCCCTCTGTATGTCTTCCTTGGAGAGATGTCTGTTCAGGTCCTCTGCCCATTTCTTAATTGGATTGTTCGTCTTCCTGGAGTGGAGTCGTGTGAGTTCTTTATATACTTTTGAGATCAAACCCTTGTTCGAGTTATCATTTGAAAATATATCTTCCTGTATGGTTGGTTCCCTTTTCATTTTGCTGATGTTTTCTTTAGCTGTGCAGAAGCTCTTTATTTTGTGAAGTCTCATTTGTTTATTCTTTCCATTATGTCCCTTGCTCTAGGGGATATATCAGTGCAAATATTGCTGCATGGAATATCTGAGATTTTCCTGTCTGTGTTCTCCTATGGGACTTTTATGGTTGTTGTGCCTTATATTTAGGTCTTTTTATTCACCTTGAGGTTATTTTTGTGTGTGGTAGAAGTTGGTGGTCATTTCATTTTTTTGCATGTAGCTGTCCAGATTTCCCAACATCATTTATAGAAGGGGTTACTTTTACTCCATTTTATGCTTCTGCTTACTTTGTGAAATATTAATTGGCCATAGAGACTTGGGTTTGTTTCTGGACTCTCTATTCTGTTCCATTGATCTATGTGCCTGTACCAGACCATTTTGATTACTGTGGCTTTGTAATATAGCTTGATGTCAAGTATAGTCACCCTCCTACTTTATTCTTCTTTCTCAAAATTTCTGCAGCTATTCCAGGTTGTTTATGGTTCCACATAAATGTTTGAAATGTTTGTTCTATATCTGTGAAATATGTCATTGGTATTTTAATAGAGATTACATTGAATCTATAAATTGCTTTGGATAGTATGGGCATTTTGATGATGTCAAATCTTCCAGTCCATGTACCTGGTATATACTTCCATTTATTTGTGTCTTCCTTAATTTCTTTCTTTAGTGTTGTGTAGATTTCTGAGTACAGATCTTTTGCCTCCTTGGTTAGGTTTATTCCTAGGTACTTTATTTTTCTTGTTGCTATAGGAAATGGAATCCCCCCCCTTGATTTCTGTTTCTGATATTTTATTGTTGTACAAACATGCCTTTGATTTCTGAATATTGACTTTGTATCCTCCTTATTAATTTTTTTGAAAATGAGAGAGGAAGTGAGGGGTAATGAGAGACACACACACCAATTTGTATTTAATGTATTTATTCCTTGATTTTCTTATGGGCCCTGACCAGGGATCGAACCTGCAACCTTGGCATGTCTGGACAACGCTCTAACCAACTGAACTACTTGGTCAGGGTGTTATATTCTTGAATATTTGATAGAACACGAATTAGATGTGAACCCAGTGTAATTATGTATGTAACAGACACAGATTTCATTTTTGTTGTAAAACACTATGACTATCTATTTTGTAAATGAAATGAGAAAAATTTAAATTGCAAGTGGAAACACAATACCATAGTCCTTTTCTAGTTCTGTTTGATGGTGTACCAAATAATGGTACCATTTGGTCAACCATTTAGCAGATATTATGCCTGCTTTTCAATAATATAAGCTGATGCATTCTAACAAATTTGCTTTTTTTTCATCTCTGTGTCTGTGGAATATTTTAAAAAGTGTTACTTAGGGTACACAAAGCAAAACATTAGTGACATTATCAGTATTCCATTAAAGAATAAACCACAATTCATTTATCCATTCACCTGTTGATGGACATTTGGGCTGTTCCAGCTTTTTGCTGTCACATATAATACTACTATACACATTTGAACATTTATATGTCTTTTTATGGGCATACAATTTTATGAATACATATCTAATACTGGAATAAATAGTTCAAGTGATTGGTATATATTTAAGTTTTTGAGAACTTGCCATACTGTTTTTACAAAATAGTTGTGAGACTATATACTCCCACCAGCTGTGGTTGAGAATTCCACTTCCTTCACATCTTCCTCTGGATCTGGAATGGCCAGTCTTTAGCCATTCACATTGTTGTGTAGCAGTATTCATTGTGGTTTTAATTTGTATTTCCCTAAATGATTAATGATATTGAGGTTTTTATTATTGCATATTTGCCATCTGCATATTTTTTTATTAACCTTTTATCCATTTTTATTATTTTAAGTATTTCTGAGTTGTGATAGTTCCTCCTATATTCATAGTACAAGTCATCTGATATGTTTTGCAAAGACTTCATTTCAGTTTGTAGCTTATCTTTTTATTCTCTTATCATTGCCTTTGAATAAATTTAATTTTTTTGATGCCTCCATCTTGACTGGAAGCCAAATAGCTGTAATTTTTAATTTTAATGTAATCCAACTTGTAAATTTGTTTTTTATGGATCATGCTTTTGGTGCGGTAGCTAAGAATTTCTGACTCTTAAGGTCACAAAGTTTTCATCCAGTTTTCATCCACAAGTTTTATAGTTTAGGTTTTACATTTAGGTCTAAGATCTATTGTGAGTTATTTTTGTAGGATATATTTTGTGTAGATTCAAGTTTACTTTTGCTTTTTATAAGTGAATGACATATTGTTCCAGTAGTATTTGTTGAAAAAATCTGTTTTCCACTGCATTGCCTTTGTGCATGTATGAGAAATCATATATGGTCAACCATGTGTGGGTTTATTTTTGGTCTCCTTATTCTGTCCACTCATCTGTTTGTCTAACTCTATGTCAATATCACCATGTTGTGATTATTCTCGCTATAATATTTCTTGAAAACAATAGTGTCAGTTCTTCCAATTTGTTATTTTTCTTAATTGTTTTGGCTGTTCTAAGTCCTTTGCATTTCGATATGAATTTTAGATCAAGATTTGTCAACTTTTATGATAAACACCTGCCAGGACATTTATTGGTATTGTACTGAATTTATAGGTCAATTTGTTGAAAAATTACGTCTTAACAATATTGAGCCTTTTATCCTATTAACTGGGTCTATCTCTTTATTTATTTGTGTATGTGTTAATGTCTCTCATGAATATTATGTAATTTTCATCTTATAGGTTCTTTGTATCTACTGCCAGATTTACCTGTAGATAATTTATAATTTTTGATGCTATTATAAATGGTATTGTCATTTTATTTCAATTTATGATTGTTTGTTGCTAGATTATGGGCATGTAATTGCATTTTGTATTTTGATCTTGTATCCTGAAAAATTTCTAAACTTACTAATTAGTTCTAGAAGAGTTTTCATAGATTCAGTGGGATTTTTGATGTAGATTTATAGATCAGCAGTCAGCAAAGTATGGTCCCTAAGCTAAACCTGGCTTGTGGTCTGTTTTGTGGATTGTGAGCTCAGAATTGATTTTTTGTGTTTAAAGGGTTATTTAAAATAATAAAAAATGCAAAGATGAATGTGTAACAGAATGCGTGTGTTCCTCAAAGCCTAACACTTTTACTATCTTACTTTACAGAAAAAGTACTGTCTGTTACTTTACAGAATTTTTATTTTTACTGTTTGGCATAACATTACATGCAGGTTTTTCAAAGATGCTCTTTATTAGTTTAAGAAGTATCTTTCTATTTCTAGTTGGCAGAGAACTTTTATTGGGAATAAATGTCCTTTCCTCAGTCTAGTGAGATGATCATATGATCTTTATTTTTAAGCTGATTGATGTGGTTAATTACATAGATTGATTTTAGAATGTCAAACCACAACTACATTCCTGGAATAAACTTCATTTGGACAAGGTGTATTGTGCTTTTACCATATTATTGGTTTCAATTTTAAATTTTATTTAGAATTTATGTACCTATGTTCATAAAAGATACTGCTCTGTGGTTATTTTTTTCATTTTACTTTCTTCTTTGTAGTTTGTGTCTTTTAAGGATTTGTTCACTTTATCCAAGTTGCCTGATTAACCCCATTATCATTTTTAATTGTCTTCTTTATCCCTGGTGACTTTTTTCCTCTGAAATTCACATGATCTGATGTTAACATAAACACTAAAGGTTTACTTTTTACTAAGGTTAGTATAGTAAAGCTTTTCCATCCTTTTACTTTTAATGTATTTGTGTCTTTATGTTTAAAGTATATTTCTTGTAGGGAGCATATAATTGGTTCTTGATTTGTTATCTATTCTCATAATTTCTGCTTTTTCATTTGGGTGTTTGTAACATTTTACATTTGATGTGAATATTGACATAGTTAAGATTAAAGCTATCATCTTCTTATTTATTCTATTTGTTTCATTTGTCCTTTATTTTTCTTCTCTTTAAACTATGCTTTTGTCATACTTATTTCTGTTGTTAACTGAGGGAATAGAAGAAATACAGAAAGAGATATACACCTTTGTCCTTTTCCATAGCAATTTTGGCATATCTCTACATCCTTTCTCCTTCTCTCTTCTTCTTCTTCTCCTTCTTCCTTCTTTTTTAACCAATCCTTGTATATTTATTCTATGCCTGTGTTTTCATCTGTTACACATTTTATTTTAATATTTTTGTTTGTTAAATGGTTGGATTGTGAATGGATTTTATCTTCTTTCTTGTACAGATCATTAGGATTAGAGTTCCAGAATTTCATTTTTGGGGCATCCCATTAGGCTTATGTTATATTTCCAATTAGGTGTGCAATTACCAAAAAGGCAATAAAACTTATGGTATTTTCTTCTTAGAAGAATGTGCTTTTTACCATCATTCTGAATCATTTGCTCATTTCAGTTATGTTGTATTATGCTAGGAAAGCATCTACCAACTTCTTTTGTTTTCCAATATTTAGTGTGACAATGCTAAATATTGTCACACTAAAGAATTGTCAATTCTTTTAGATTATCTGTTTTGTTTTGTTTTTCTTTACTTAACAAACAATATTCATTATTTTCACTCTAAACTTTAAATATTTCATGGCAGGTATGATTCTTTACACAAAGTAATAACAATATTTTCTCACTACTTTCTATTTTCATCTGTATCATTTGATTAGCATTATAGAGGGAGACTTTACTTATTAAATATATTATTGTCTTTTTAGTGTAAAACATTATTTTGGAAACAATTTGTAACACTCATTTCAATATAAAATATTTTTAATAGCAAAATTACTTACGCAGGTCCATAGTCACATACAAATATTGCAGTTTTATCTCTTCCAAGGTTTGGACAATTTGCAATTGCACAGCCAACTTTATATGAATTGGCCCAAACTACCTGTAAGGAAAAATATTTAAAATAAAATATGCAAAATAACTCTATGCCACAGTGCACTGTAGGAATAGCTATAATAGTCATGCTATAAAAATGAATATATATAAGTTATTGTTGGCTATTTTTCTTAATTTCTAATATTTTAGTTTAAAACAATTTTTAAAAGGCTGTTCTCATGAGGGGTACCTAACTAATCTTCCCTCATCGATAATTCTCAGAAGTCAAAAGAATATAATATATAGTGAAAATAATAATTTCTTCTAGATGATTTATGAAACATTTTTATTTCTCCATGGGTATTTAATATGAACAATGTTAAAATCAGATTTTAAAAGGGAAACAATTATTAACTTTTATTTCTTTTTCTCTAAATGTTCTAATTAGTTGATGATCACATTTCAAATTTTGTGATTTTAACCATATTCTTATCTCCATCAAACCAAAAGAGACACATAGGGACTGACACTAAGAAGATATTGGGTTTGTGCAAAAAAACATGCCTGCCATAGGAATGATGAATACTTTTGTTTCATTGTAAAGAATAGCAGTTATTCAGAATAAAATTTCTATGGAAAACTAGCTATGCGGAGGAGAGGAAAGGAGGTGAAAAACTTAGTATTCTTTTGTGACAATGATATAATGGAGTTTTCCTCCATTTCCCAAATGAACAAAGGGGAAAATGCACTGTTTTGGAAAACAAAATAACCAGGAAAATTGACACAGATTTTGATAACACAAGTGAATTTTCCGAATCCATTTATTTTACAATTCAATTAACAAAGTGTGTTGACACAATTTATAGGCTGATGCATTACTCACTATTTCCCATGGCCCAGGTACAGCTGTAATCAACAGTTTTACAAAATGTATTTTAATGGCTCTTTGTTTGCCTGAGGGCCAGCAAAGTGCAATGAAATCACTGAACAAAAAACAGATGAGTTTTGCTTCTAACCATGCGTGTGGCTTTGGAGAGTGAAGAATCAATTCTGAGCTAGTTTCCCACTTAATAATGTGAGATTAAGCTAGATTCTTAAAATACCCCATTGCTCTTGAATGTTTTAGAAAGTTAATGAACTATATAAGTACATGTAGGTATATATATTTTTTCAAGAAATTCATGTTTAAAAATTTGGTTCATGACTAACAGAATACACCATTAAATTTTATTTTCTTAATATATGTAAACTGTGATGTTTTTGGTTTTTGGAATCCCGAAGATAAATATTGATTATGTATAGGTTTAAAATGTTGTCCTTTTATTAAAGGAACTAGATGTAACATTAACATGAACCTTGATTGCGACTTCAGTACAAACATCTTCAGATGGTAACAGTAAGAAATTTTTATCATATTTCTTTCAGAACATTAAAAAAGATACACTAAACAACTGTTGTTGAACCAGTAAGAAGAATGGACCTATTCAAAATTGTTTAAACATATATGTAAATTAGCCAATGAGGAGTGAGCTCTGGTTTCTGCCATAATATTGCTAAGGGTCAAGGGCTATTTGAAAACAGGTTATTTTTCCCTTATGGTAAAAGAGAAAACAAAGGATCATGTAAAAGCTGTGGTTGAGCCTTGATGCCATGTTAGGAATATTGCATTCTGCTTGTCATTAGGACTCTTGATATTTGATCCCATTCTCTTGATTTCCTAGCAATAACCAAACTGTAATCTTTGTATAAAACATCTATTCTAAGAAAGATGTTCAGATTTACAGCATCCTGTTGCTGGACAAAGATTAAATGGAGTATTAGCATGAAAGCTGATAATTTCCATGTTCAGTGCACCTCTGATAAAAATGACATGCTTTCAGACTCTATATGTTAATTCAAATTATACAGATGAGTAAGTTTGGAGAAGGGAGCTTTTTCTCTTACTTAAATGGACCATCCTAGGACATTAGTGCCATATCTAGGGTTAGCTTGACTGAAATATGACTTCCATTTCTCACCAAAAACTCTCACCTGAAACAACCAAAAGAATTGGAAAAATTATAGGAACAAAGTTCTTCAATGTATTAGACATACAGCAACAAGGGATAATGTACCCTGAGAGTTGGGGTGGGGAGAAGCTGTGAGCTGTACAATTGTCTCAGCTTATCACTTTGAGAGTTCTCAAGTGGTGGCTGGAGGGGAAGGGGTGGTGGGAAATCCAGAGAAGCTTGATGGATTCACATAGTGGACACACTGGAGAGTCTGGGGAGACCAAGGAGATGGGAGTTTAGTGGTGAAGATCTAACTCTGACACTACTATGGAGATCTTTAGGGGGTCCCCATCATCAATTCAGCACAGTACTAATCAGAGCATTCATTTGAATAAACCACCCTTGACCTGGGACAGAACCACCTATAAAAACTGTAGGAAAGAATACTGGAGTTGACATTGGGCCAGGAGTAGAGCTTTTCCCACTATCTAGACTGGTGAGTTTCATAATTTCTGGGGCACTAGCGTAGAGTATACAGAAGAGTATAGCCTCACTGGTGAGAGATAGCCCTGACTAAACATTGCCTTCATTCCACTTAATATTTTAAAGGCAGGAGCAAAACGGATTTAACAAATTCCAGGTAACTTAACTGTAACCCATAGGAGAATTTAAGAACATTATAAGTATATAAATAAATCAAGTATCCCACAAAGCAGAATTTACAAAATTGGGAATATAATAAAACATACCCAATGTGATAAGCAGAAAAAATTGACCTAAATCACAAGGGAAAATCAATCTATTGAAAGTACCCTGGAACTAAAATAAATGCTAGTATTAACAGAGAAAATGTTAAAACAATTACTATAACTATCTCATATGATTGAAAAACTAGATAAAAGGTCAAGAATTTTAGGTAGTTACTGATGATATAAAAAAGAAAAAATCAAACTTCTAGACAGGTAAACTTTAACATCTAGGATGAAAAATAAACTAAATGTCTTTAACAGTAAATTAAACATTAGAGAAGAAAATATTAGTGAATTTAAAGAAATATGGCTATCTGAAATTAATCACAGAGTTTAAAAAATTTAAGAAATTTAAGACAAAAAGAGAAGAGAGCATCAGTCAACCACAGGAAAACTCAGGTGGCTTTCTGTACTGGTGACTGCACTCCAGGAGGAGAGAAGTGAGAGATGGTGACAAATATTCCAAGAAACAATATCCAACAGTTTTCAAAATTTGATTTAAACTATAGAGCTACTGTGCTAAGGAACTCAGTTAACTGCAATGCAAAAATATGAAGAAAACTTTAGTAATGAAATTGTTCTACTTGACACAAAGAAAATTTTTTGAAGTTAATCAAAGAAAAGTGACACATTGTATATACAGAAATAAATGAAAGGTTGACAGTAGAATGCTTACTGGAATTAATGCATTGAGATGACAGGAGAGTAATCTTTAAAGTTCAAAAAACAAAAGCTCCATGGAATTCTATACCCAGTAAGACTATCTTTTAAATGAAGGTGAGTTTTTAGGACATACAACAGAAACTCAAAGAAAATACTAAAAAACATGTCTTGTGGTTGAAATGGGCATAAATAAGACTAATTAATAAAATGTGAAATACTTACCTGCGTATAATGGTCACAAACTTTGGAACAACGTAGACTACTATAATTGTAAAAATTTTTTTCAATATACCAAGAAACAACAGCATATGTTGGTGTAAATAAAGATAAGCTACCTCTCCAGATATTTTCTCCAACAAATTCAAAAGTTGGATGACATTTATATGATCTTTTTAAACAGCTGTTGTGGATAAATTTGCACTTGTTTGCCCATGCTTTTGCTGTCTTTGCTAAACCTTCATCCCAAGTCTGGAAGACAAAAATAATTTAAATTGAATTGTGCATATTTGTTTTCATTAGAGTTATTCTAATTATTATAATCAATTAAATTTTATTTAAATTTTATTTTAATAAAGTACAGTTTTTCTTTGGCATTTATTTTGTTCACCATTTGTCATTTCTTTTTAGTTGTGCTTCAGAAACCCTCTATTACCCACTCTATGACAGTTCATTTTTGGCCTGATACAGTATAAGCAGTCAGCAAATATTTGAATGTGATTTAAATAAGTTGAAGTTCACAATCTGGTAATTCAGAAGGACATGCAAATATATCATGAGTAAACAATGACTACCCACTTATAATTAAAAAGGAAAAAATCTTCCTAGCACACTAGGAATAGAATTTCCTTAATTTGATCAATTGTGTGTGTGTGTGTGTGTGTGTGTGTGTATGGCAACTATACTGCAAGCATTAATACAAAAATGGTGAAATACTGAAAGCTTTCACCCAAGAATGGAAATGAAACAAGATGTCTCATTTCTATTTAAAATTGTACTGGAGCCCTGGCTGGTGTGGCTCAGTGGATTGAGTGCCAGTCTGTGAACCAAAGGGATGCTGATTGGATTTCCAGTCAGGGCACATGGCTGGGTTACAGGCCAGGTTCCCATTAGAGGGGGTATAAGAGACAACCACACATTGATGTTTCTCTCCTATTTCTCCCTCTTTTCCCCTCCCTCACTAAATAAATAAAATCTTTAAAAAGAAATGTACTGGATTTTAGGCAGTATAAAATATATACGACAAAAAATATAAAATGTCTAATTGTTGTCAGTGGAAACCAGGCTCTTCCATGAAACCATGAGAAAAGCATTTTAAGTACCTACACATGAGAGACTGTGGTGTGGCATGGTTTATTTAGGTGGATATAGCAGCTGCCCCCTGAGTTTCGAGTTTTCCATGTTTGTCTGTCCTGCCATGGAAAAAGTCCAACCTTGTCCTCAGCAAGGGCAAAGCAAAAGCCAGAGTTTCTGTTTCATATTAAAGCTTAGTTCTTTTGGAGCGCACACCATCTGCTGTGGGCTCCAGTAGATGCTACACCCACATGGTGGCGCGCTCCAGAGTGAAAGAGGACATGTGAATGCACAGGGCAAGTGGCAGTTATGAGTAAGGGAAAGGCAGAGCTTCTTAGTTCTCTGGGATAATAATTAGCTTGGGTTTGAGATGGACCAGGTGCTTTTTCAAAATGACCAGTCAACTTCCCAAGTTTTCATGGGCTTTGGATGGGTTCACACTCCCCTAGTTAGACTGACAATCCTCTTTGGTCATGCACCTCCTTTGCACCATTTTGACTTCTATGGTGCATGTGCCTGCCTCCCCCTGCTATCCTCCAGGTAATGACATATGAGAGGTGAGAAGAAAGGATTGTTAATCCCCTTGGTGGAGAAATGCTGTAATCCTCTGGACTGTGAAGCTGTAGCTTCTTCATGAAGCATGCAGATATGTGCTCCCCAGTTTATTCCCTTTGAACCCCTTTTCTTTATTAATAATTAACTAAATAGTGATGGCAACATGATTGATTAGAATTTACCATTATTCACATGATGAAACTGTATTATAGAAAATTCAAATGAATGTACAAAGTAGACTGTAAAACATAAGTAAAACTATCAAGCTTGCCAGATATCAGGAAAATATAAAAAGCTGTATTTCCATGTTACTCTGGAAGCAGATAGTATCAAAAATATAAAATATTTATAAATAGAATAAATGAGTGATATAAAAATATCTTTACACTGATAACTAGAAAACATCTCTAAAAGAAAATGTAAAATACTTAAATAAATCTGGAAATATATAATGTTTATGGACTGAAAGACTCAATATTGCAAAGAATATTAATCTTGCTATTTAATTCACTTTAACAAAAATCCAAGTAGAGTTTTTGAAACTGATTATTAAGTTTACATGGAAATTCTAATCAAAGGCCTAACAATAGTTAAGACAACCTATAAAAGTAAAACAAAGTGAAAAGACTTACTCTACCAAATATCAAGACATCACAAAGCTGTATTAAGAACAATGGTACCAGCACAAGGGTAGACAAATAGCCCAATGGAAGAATGCAGAGTCCAGGAACAATTTTTGACAAAAATTATAGCTATTAAGAATTGTAGCTATTAATGCAAAATAGTTTTAAAAAGTATTTTTATTTTAAACTAATTGTAGATTCACAACAGGTCCTAAATAGTAAAGACAAGTCCTCTATCAATGTCACCTAGTCTCCCAATTGGTTATGTTTTGTGTAACTATTAACATAATATAGCATCGACAAACAAGAAATTGACATTGGTACAATCAATAGAACATAAGATTTCAATAGTTTTACATGCATATATTTTTGTGTATGTAGTTTTACTACATGTGTAAATTGAAGTTACCACTGTCAAAAATACTTGAGGACTTTTCTATTTCTTTTTCATTTATATCAGCCTTCTTTCCTATATTTTTAAGATATGTTGTATGGGGCATACAAAATGTTATTATAATTTCTTTGTGATGGAATGATCAATTTATTATTATGTGATGACTCAGTCTCTAGGAATTTTCTTTGCTCTGAATTCCATTTATCTATATCAATAAAGCCACTCCTGCTTTCTTTTGATTGTTTGCATAACATGTTTTTCTTCATCTTTTTTTACTTTTAACATATTATATCATTATATTTAAAGTGAGTTTCTAGGTCATAAGATTTTGTTTGCTCATTTTTGTTTGTTTATTTGTTTAACTTTTGATGGGTTAGTGTGTAAGTCTACCATTTTATTTAATCCTATTTTTTATTCCTGTTTCACTCTACTGCCTTCCTGTGAGTTAGTTGACCATTATTTAGAATTTCACTTTGATTCATCCATAGTGTTTTTAGGTATATATTTTTATACAGATGTTTTAGTGGTTGCTGTAGGTATTACATAATATATATGTAACTATATACTACATTATATATGTAACTAGTCACAAATGACTGGTGTCAGCATTTTACCAGTTTAACTGAGTGTACAAATATTACAGTAGTGTTGGAAACTGCCCTGCCTGGTTTCAGAAGCTATAAGCCCCCATGGCTAAGGCTGAGTGAGAGATCTTGGGACCATAAGCCACTAAGGAGACAAAGCTTATCTTCCTGGCAGGGGCGCTTCCTCTGCCCCTTTTACTTCACCTTGCCTGGCCCCCAGTGCATGACCAGTTAGTCACTGGTGGGTAAGATTCTTCAAGGCAGGGACAACCTAAGACCGGCATGGTCACATGGGCCCCAGGGAAGGACTTGGGGGGGGATAGCAAAAGAGGGTGATAGATTCTTACCCCTTGGCTTTGACATAGCCTGAGTCCTCATTCTGTATGCGAGAAGTATCCTAGTTTCTTGGCTGCCTTACTTCCCCTGCCTGACTTAAGCCTGAAATAATGATGAGGGGCATTGCAGCCCTGTGTTGGAAAGTACGGGTTCCCTGGGGCAATCAGGCCTAAGAAAGAATGCATAAAATCCTGTGAAACCTGCTTTGCTAAGAATGCTCTCAATTTTCTGATAAGGGTCTGAGCAGGATATGAGTTTGTTTCCCAAAGTTTTATAGACCTTTAGCTAACTGACCCTGACTCAGAATAAGCCCTCATAGATCTTTCTATGTTATCTATTGTTTGATCCTTACTGCCTGACGATGATTGATGAGATTTACCTGTATTACTGTGCAAAATGAACTCAATAAAAGCCCATTGAGGAAAAGGCTTTTGGCCCTTCTCTTTTGAGAGATTGGCCACCTTTCCTCCCCAAACAGATCATGTCTTGGTAGACTTACTCTCATCTGTGGCAGCAGGCGGGGGGGCTTTGAGGGTGGAACCTCTTATCTGTGGTCTTGCTTTCACTTTCTTAGTTATTTGTGGTCAAACATGGTCCAAAATAAAGTGTTAAATAAAAAATTCCAGAAATAAGCAATTTGTAAGTTTTAAATTGCATGATGTTCTGAGTAGCTTCATGAAATCTTATGTCATCCTAAGATGTGAATCATTTCTTTGTCAAGTGTGTCCATACCATTCATGCTACCTGCTCATGACTCACTCAGTGGCTGTTTTGGTTTTCAGATCTACTGGTGCAGCATTGCAGTGCTTGTGTTCAAGTAACTTTTATTTTACTTAGTGGCCCCAAAGTGCAAGGGTAGTAAGGCTAGCAATTGGGTATGCCAAAGGGAAGCTGTAAAGCGCTTCCTTCAAATATTGTGTGCTGAAGTTGCTAAAATCTATGGTAAGATTTTACCATAGATTTGTGAAATTATGAAGAAAGAATTAGAAATTTTTGCTAATTTTGCTGTTGCATGTTGAACTCCAAAGTTTTGGCCATAGTATGAGTGCTCAGTTAAGGTGAAAAAAGCATTAAATTTGTGGGTGGAAGACATGAACAGAAAAAACATGCACGCGCACGTGTGTGTGTGAGTGATGGGTCGATACTATCCACAGTTTCAATATATAGGGTTTGGTGTTATCCATGGTTTTAGACCCCCACTGAGGGTCTTGGAATGTATCTCTCACAGATAAGGGGGAGCCACTGTACTTCTATTTAGGTCCTCTTACCATTCACTCCACCAATAATACAATTGTCTTAAATACAAGTCTTAAACATATGTCCATGCTACCCAAAGATATAGATAGATTTAATGTAATCCCTATCAAAACACCAATGACATTTTCCACAAAACTAGAACAAATAATTCTAAATTTATAGAGAACCACAAAAGATCTGAATAGCCACAGCGATCTTGAAAAAGAAAAACAAAGTTGGTGGCATCATGCTACCTGTTATCAAACTACACTATAAGGCTGTAATAGTCAAAACAGCATAGTACATAAAAACAGACACATAAGTTAATGGAACAAAATAGAGAACCAAGGAATAAACCCAGGCATATATGGTCAATTAATCTATGACAAAGGAGGCAAGAATATACAATGGGGTAAAGACAGTTTATTCAATAAATGGTGTTGGGAAAATTGGACAGATACATGCCAAAAAAAAAACCAAACTAGACCACCTTCTTACAACATATATAAGAATACAGTCAAAATGGATTAAAGACTTAAATGTAAAACTAGAAACCATAAAACTCCCAGAAGAAATCATAGGCAGTAAACTCTCTGACATTTCGCTCAGTAATAATTTTTTTTCTGATATACAGTATCTTCTCAGACAAGCGAAAGAACAAAATAAAGAAATGGGACTACAACAAACTAACAAGATTTTGCACAGCAAAGGAAACTATCAACAAAATGAAAAGACAACCTACTGAATGGGAGAAGATACTTACAAAAGATGCATCTGATAATGGGTTAATATCAAAAATTTAAAAAGAACCCATACAACTCAACAACAACAGAACCCCAATCTAATGAAAAAACGGGCACAGAACCTGAGTAAACACTTCTCCAAAGAGGACGCATAGCTAGTCAATAAACATATGAAAAGATGCTCAACATTACTAATCATGAGAAAAATACAAATTAAAACCACAATAAGATATCACCTCACAGCTGTCAGAATGGTTATCAACAGTAAATCAACAAACAAGTTTTTGTGAGGATGTGGAGAAAAGGGAACCCTCATGCAGTATTGGTGGGAATGCATACTGGTACAGCCACTGTGGAAAAACAGTATAGAGGTTCCTCAAAAAATTAAAAATACAACTACTTTATTACCCAGAATTCCACTTCTGGGTATTTATCCAAAGAAATTCAAAACACTAATTAGAAAAAATGTATATGCACTCCTTTATTAATGGAAGCATTATTTACAATAGCCAAGCTGTGGAAGCAATCTGTAAGAGACAATCATCAGTAGGCAATTGGGTAAAGAAGAGGTTGTGCATATATATAATTAAATATTAGCTGAAATTTTATCATTTGAACTCATGGGTGGACTTGGAGGGTATTATACTGAGTGAAATAAGTCAGATAGAAAAAGACAAATATCATAAAATTTCACTTATATGTGGAATGTAAAGAACAAAATAAATGAACAAACAAAATACAAAAAATATGTCTTAAAAATCTACATACCTAAGAATCATGTAAGACAATGGTATAATTTTTGCTTCAAGTGTCAACATAATTTAGAAAACATAAGAGAAGAATACTTTATTATATTTACTCATATTCATATTTTTACTCTTTGCCTTTTTGTTTCTTCGTTCTGATGTTTCTTGTTTTATCATTATGTTACTGTTTGAAGATCTTTCTTTAAGTATTGTTTTAGAGTAGGTCTGCTTATGACAAATTATCTTAGTTCCTGAATATGAGTATATCTTAATTTTACCTTTATTCCTGAAGTATATTTTTTCAGTGTAGACTTCTTAGATGAGTCTTCTTTGAAACTGACACTGAAATTAAAATGGAAAATGTTGTGCCACTTCGTTCTGGCACCCATGGATTTGGATAAGAAATTTGATAACATTGAATTTGTTGTTCTCTTTTAGCTAGTGTGTTATATCTTTTCAGCTGCTTTTAAGATTTTTTTGTCTTAAGTTTATGAAGTTTTATTATATTGTATCTTGGCTTGAAATTCTTTAAGCTCATCATATTTGGTCATCTCTCAGGTTTATTGTTTATGTCTTTACCCAATTTTTTTCTGCCCTTCCCCATCTTTCTCCATTGCGTCTGGAATGCCAATGCCATGAGTGTTAGATATTTTGTTATTGCCTCATAGACTCCTGATGTTCTGTTCACTTTTTTCAGTCCATTTTCTCTGTTGTTCACATTTGGTATCCTATTGCTCTTGTTTTGATTCACTGATTTTTTTCCCCTTTGTCACATTCATTCTGTTATTGAGCCCATTCAGCTAGTTTTAAATTTTTATTAAGTTTTTCAGTGAAAATTGGGCCAAGGAGGATGATGAAGAACATCTTAGAAAGAGAAGATGGGGACCACAAAAAAACAAAGGACAAGGGAACTCCTACCATCCTCAGTGAAAGAAATTTTCTGACCTCCAAGTTAGCAGCTCTTCATAATACCTGCTCTTCAGATTTCAAAATCGCTCTGAACCAATGATGGCTGTGTGGGTCCCATTCTTCTACTACCTGAATAGAAATGTTCACTGTAGTTGTCTTTGTGCTAGCATTAAATGTTGTTTCTGTGGAGGACACACACAGTCACATGGCCAAGGGTATCCACAACCAACCTTTTTGAAAAAATTACTGCATACCACTCAATGTTATGAGACTCTGATTCAGTAACTGAACACTATTGTGTTTTATCCTTTGAGTGAGGCCTTGAATTTGTTTTACATATGGAAGGAATGGAATAAAACAATATTTGATGACCACAAAAGCAGTCTGTGGTAGAGACATTTAAGGTAAGCCTACTATGGTCACCAGACTAATTCTGGCCAGAAAGATACAGGTGGGACTGGCATATATCACCTTTAGATCTGATCACAAAACTCTGGTGTAGCCCTCTAGCTTTCTCAACGGTGACTCAGAAGAACAAATGTCGACGTGAAAGAACCAATGTGTAAACAGCCCAGAGGCACTTCACGGAGAACAGGTGATGTAGAGAGTAGTGTGAGTGAGATGCTAAACCTGTGTTGTTTTAAAAATTACCTGTATGCTAAGTGAAATAAGTCAGACAGTGAAAGACAAATACTGTATGATCTCACTTATACATGGAATATTAAAAAACAAAATTCATGGTACAGAGAACAGATTGGTGCTTGTCAGAGTCTGGGGGTGGGGAGTAGGTGAAAGGGTAAAGGTGTGGAAAATGTACAACCTTCTGGTTACAAGGTAAACAAGTTTATGATTTATAGAGAATAGCATTACTAGTATAGTTAACCATTCTGTAATATACATTTGAAAGTTGCTAGTTGCTAAGAGATTAGATCTTAAAAGTTCTTGTCACAAGAAAAAAATATAACTATGTGAGGTAATGAACCTTAACTAAATTTACTGTAAACATTTTGCAATACACACAGATATTAAATCATTATGTTTTATACTTTAATAAAAGGTTATATGTTAACAAAAATAAAAAACTTGCATGATTTCAAGGTTTATTTGTTAACACATTGTAGTCTATCTTTCTGACATTTATAGAAAAAGATATAGATTGAGGTGCCTAGTTTTCCCAGATGATTCAATAGTACATGACAGGAGAAACACCTGTTGAAGACTGTTAGCTAAGTACTTCGATTTTTGGCCAAGATGCAGTGAGAGGACAGGACTACATTTAACTTCTTACTTGAAACAATAAACATAAAATACATATGTGAAAAAGCAGTTGTCAAGACCTATGACATCAGGCAATAAAGACCAGTGATCTTTGAGAGGAGGGAAACCAACAAGGTGAGTCCTATGATTGTTGCCCAGGCTGCACCGGAATACCAGAAAGGAGAGACCTCTGCCTCCAATAGCAGACTATTGATTAGCACACACATATGAAGACTATATCCAAGGCCAGGGAATGAATCACTCAAAAGGATAAGAGCATATTACCTAATACTTACACAGTACTGGGAATATTGCCTCTGCCCACCAGTGAGATTGGAAAACCTCAGAATCTTGGGAATTGTGTACTCAGAAGGATCTTTCCTTAATAGAGGGAGATAATCATCCCTAGCCTCGAACACTATTTTTGTCCTGCCTTACAAATTAAAAAAAAAAAGACTCAAATGCATCAAAATGTCAATTAACATAAATCCATGCCAGAAAAAGATTCCCATCCTGTATGTAAACACACACACATATTTAAGTCTAGGCAAAGATCAGCTTCAAGATTTTCTTTCTGTTTCCCTTCTATCACTACCTCACAGGAGACAGGTCAGCCAAGGTGTGATTTTTAATTGAATGCTGAGGGAATTCATACAAATGCATCCATAAAATTAATCACCAAGCTGCCTTCGGATGAACCCAGTAAGATCCCAGCCCGGATCTTTCTCACCATGTGTTTCATGTTGGCTGCGGGGGGCTGAACTTGGCCACGCATTTGGTTGTGAGCAGCGACACAGTCATCTATGAAATTCTTCTCTTCGATGGATGGGATAGAGAAAGACAATGTACCGGCTACCAGACAGAAACCTAAAGTCCATAAGCAGCTTAACTCATTCCTCAGAACCATGGCGGAACGCCAAGGATGCCGTGGGGGCACGGACCCCTAACGGCTAGGCCAATCTTCCTGGCCCCTGGAGGCCATGCTCTCTGCGGGCTCCAGCCTCCTGCACAGCCTCGAGCCCAGCATCCCGGCGCGCAGCAGCCCCAGCGGGCGGGACCAGAACCGAGGTGGAATAAACCGCAAGAGCAGCTGGCCAGAAAGCTATGGGCTACAGGAGAAAAAGCCTTGAGTGGCTCTCTCATGCAGGGATTAGAACATCCTGAAGGCTTTTTCTGTGGATCTAATCCGGAATCACTTCAAAGGGCGTTGGCTGGTAATGTAGATTGCAAAACGCAGGCAGCACTGTGCCAGGTAAAAGAGGTCACGTCCGAGAAGATGCTGACAATGGACCAAGCCTGCGCAAAACCCTGTATGTTAGTTTCATAGACTCAGCTTCCCTGCGTTGTTGTTCCAAAAACCTTCAACATCATATTGCTTGTTTCCTCAGAGACGGTGGATAAAGTCAGAATATACTCGATGAGTCATTCTAAATACTCTATATAGTGTCATCCTAAATTACTATTTTGTCAAACAATAATTTAATAATTTGCTGCTTGTTTTCTTAACTGAAGAGACTGTCTAGAAAGATAAAACATAAACACGTGGAAAGTGTAGCCAATTAATTCTGGGCAAAAATTTTCTCAAAATTTAAGTTTGAAACAGACTTATGGTTTTGGTGACTAGGAAAGTTCAAATAAAAAACTGCTTTCATTGGGCTAAAATCTAGGACAGAGTGCATTTAATTGCTGATTTTGCTTACATTGCAATATAAATCAACTTTATTTGGCTGAATGTTTTAAATCTATGCTATCACTTACATTGTTTACTACAAAATCAGTGTTTTTCTGTGACAATAAATGAAATTTTTCAGTATTTCAAATAACTTTTTATTTGATGATTTCAGGTTGTTGACAGTGCCATACAATTGAAGTGGGCACATATTTACAAGTACTGACCCTTTTATTCAGTTAACCTCCACACAGGGGTGGGACATGGGACTTCGAGGCAACTACTCATCATTTTTTAATAGAAAGTAGAAAATTAAGTTATACAGTGGGGAAAATTGCAAGTATCCTAATGGAAACTCTACTGAACAATAGAGGAAGTGAGTCCGGTTTACTCCCTGCTGAGGGAGGACTGCACTGCAGGTGACTTTAACATCACATCCACACTGCAAACCGAGCTGCTGACACTCCACACCCCAGTCCTGATTCTCCCGGGTCTTCCCCATCTCAGCTAATGGCAGCTCCATCCTTTTGCTTAATTTATCAGATCCCAAACTTTGGAGGATTTGGTCCTTTAGCAATTTTTTTGGCTTTATATTTTCAGACTTTGGTCACTGCTTCCCATCTGAAATGGCCCCTCCTAGATTTCATGGATAATGCAATAGCTTCCTAGTGGAACTTCCTGCTCCCACTCTTAACATCCCATAGTCTATTCTCAAGACAGCAGTCAGAGTGATGGCATATAGTCGTTCATATATTTAAATATTTTGAGTGTCTTCTATGTATCAGGCATTCTTCTTGGTGCTTGGAATTACAACCATTAAAAAAAATAAAAGCAAACTGCCTTTCTGGAATTCCAAGAAGGAGACAATAAATGATAAGCATAATAACTTCTATAGTATGATAAAAAGGTGAAAATATCTATGGACAAAATAAATTCATGCTAAGGAGTTTTGGAACACTGGGTATGTGTGGAAGTGGGGGCTGTAGGTTGTGATTTCAAACAGGGGATGGGTGTGGTTAGCTTTGAGAAGGTGCCTTCTAAGCGAATACTTGAAGGGGATGCAAGAGGAAAGCATGTATATGCTGGAGGAAGAGTGTTCAAGGAAGGAGGAGATTAAATACAAGGCCGAGCATAATACCAGGCAATGTCATGCGGAAGATGGGTGAGCGTAGTGATTATAGGTGCATTATTCTACAGTGCTTGTGTTGCTGGGAGAAGAGTAAACTATTGAGCACCTTTGACTTTGTTAAGTGATGCACATCTGTTAAAAATTTAAGAAAAGCTATTAAAAGAAAAAGCAAACCACTAAAAGCTATTAAAAGAAAGAGCAAACCACTAAAAAGAAAATGACAAATGAAGTATACTTAATTCAATAGAAGTCAAGAAATCAGAAAGAGGTTTTTCTTTTTTTTCTTTCTTCATGTATGTATTTAAAGTTATTAATGTTCCTTGAATTGTGATGCTATCTGCAACTCATAAGGTTCAAGGGTGTACTGCTTTTATTGCTCTTCATGTATAAATATTTCATAATTTCCATTATGACTTTCCTTTGACTTATTGAGTATGTCATTAAATTTCTCTGAATGTGTGTGTTTTTGTTATTGATTAAATTTCAGTACATTTGTGATCAAAGAATGTGAACTTTGTGATATGAAGTCTTTGCTACTGGACTACTGATAAAGAAACAGATAAAATGAGGAGAATAAAGAGTTAAGAAGTACCCATGTGTACATCCCAGGACTTGTATACCACAGGGATGGCATTTTTGATGAGTTAGGCATCCTGGACTTTTTAAATACTGTTCTCAGATAACTACTTATTCCTGTGGTCAAATGTAAAATTTAATCTCTCACTTTCCCTTACACTAACATAAATACCAGATTAAGATTTAACTGTGAAACAAAAACCTAGTGGAAAATGAGTATTTCTAAAACCTTGTACCTATTGCCTCTGTGTATCCTTATCTTCATATTCAAATATTTAAATACTATTCTCCACACAACATCCAGAGTATTTCTGTTAAATGTAAATCATATCATGTTACTCCTCTGCTCAAAACCTCCCAATTGATGGCTCCCTATAGCACTCCAAGCAAAATCCCAAATCCTCAGAATAGCTTTCCAACCCCAGATAGCCGGGCCTCACTCTGATCCCATCTTTCACTTTCCCCTTCCTTTTCAGACTGGCCCCACTTATGTTTATTGACAAAGCCAGGTGCTACTGTCTCAAGACATTAGCTATTGTTTCTTTTGGCTACCATGTTTTTATAACCACATTTATAACCTCTCTTAAATATTTACTCAAATTACACCTTTTCAAAATACATGACAGTGGTATTTTATATTACCTATCATATGCCTATCACTTCCTATTGGCCCTTTTCTGCGTTATATTTCTCCATAACCCTATTCTCACATATGATGTAATGTACTTATTTATATAGTTAGCATCTCTCCCCTTTGAGTGTAAGACCCATGAGTCAGGGATTCCTTATTAATTGGTTTTTATTTACTACTGTAAGAAAAACAGTAGTAGTAGATGATGGGGATCCATCATCTCAATAGAGGAGTTCAATATTTGATGAACAAATTAATAAACAAATCCTTTAAGATTCCAATCAAATGTCATTTCCTTATATGGAGTCCTCTAATTAAAAAGAATCTCTTGTGATTCAATCAATTCATGTTCCTATATCTTATTACTTTATTTTTTTCCTTTTGTATTAGTTAGGATTATCCAGAGAAACAGATACAATAGAACACATATCCCTACATGCACACCCACACAGTGATTTTGAAGAAATTGGCTCATATAATTGGAGGGGCTGGCTAGCCCAAAATCTATAAGGCAACCTGACAGGCTGAAAATTCAAAAGTTGATGTTAAGAACTTAAGTTGAAGCCTAGAAACTCAGGCAGAATTTCTACATTGCACTGTGGAAGCAGAAGTGCATTTTCTTTGGGAGACTTCAGTCTTTGCTCTTAAATTTACCAACTGATTGGATGAGGCCCACCAACACTATGGAGAATAATCTGCTGTATTCAAAGTCTATTGATTTAAATGTTAATCACATCTAAAATTTATCCCCATGAAACATGTAGACTGGGATTTGAACAAACAAGTAGTGTCCTTATACTCAGTTTTTCTGTATCCTTTCTTTCTTCATTGCAATTTGTTTTCTATAAACAGCCAGATTATTCCTTTTAAAACATAAGTCCCTCTCTTTTCCAGACCCTCTGATAATTTCCTGTCATAGTTATAAATCTAAAGTTCTAGTTATATCCTGCAAGGCACTAAAAACTTAACCATGACTTATCTCTGACCCCTATCCTACATTCTTCCCTGGCTCACTTTGCTTCAGCCACATCCATCAGCTTGACAAGGATACTCTCTCCTTAGGCCTTGTACCCTGGCTGTTCCCTTTGCCTTTGGAATCCCCCTCAGTAAAGCTGTACCTGATTATACCACATCCCCTACCTATTGCTGCCTGATATCATGTTATTTATTTATTTATTTGTTTATTTATTTATTTAATGTTTGTCATCTCTGTTAGATTGTAACCTTCACTAAAACACTGGCTTTGTTTGCTTCACTGCGATATGTATAGCATTAGATCTGGTACTGATCCCTTATGCCCTCAAGAAAATTTTGTTCAATGAGTTAATGAAGAAATGAGCACTCTTTAACTTTCCAATGATGTTGTATACAAATGTAAGCTTTTTTAGAAACTATATCTTGTTATATACTAGTGACTCAACATATATTTTAAACTCAGCTTGGAAGACAATATTAAGCAGGCTTATGTACTTTTACTCTTTATGACATTGGATGTATTTTCAGATAGTAGGTGTTCAGTAGATGTTTGATTGTTGGGAACTGCCCTGCCTCATTTTAGGAGCTGTAACCCCTCCCCCTCCCCCCCATGGCTAAGGCTGAATGAGTGACCTTGGGACCATGAGCCACTAAGGAGACAAAGCTTACCCCACTGGCAGGGGTGCCTCCTCTGCCTCTTTTACTTCACCCTGCCTGGCCCCCAATGCTTGAATGGTTAGCCAATGATGACGGGTAAGATTCCTCAAGGGGGGAATTACCTAAGACAGACACGATCACAGGGGGCTCCCCAGGGAAGGACTTGGGGTCTACATAAAAGGGGTGATGGACCCTTGCCCCTCAGCTTTGACATAGCCTGAGTCCTCATTCTGTCTATAAGAAGTCTCCTAATCTCTTGGCTGCCTTACTTCCCCTGCCCGACTTAAGCCTGAAACAATGCTGGTGTGTGCAGCCCTGTGCTGGAAAGGGCAGGTTCCCTAGGGTGATCAGGCCTAAGAAAGAATATGTAAAATCCTGTGAAACCTGCTTTGTTCAGAATGTTCTCAATTAAATGATAAGGGTCCGAGCAGGAAGTGAGTTTGTTCCCCAAAGTTTTATATCCATTTAGTTATCTGACCCTGACTCAAAATAGGCCCTCAGAGTTCTTTGTATGTTATCTATTGGTTGATCCTTACTGCCTCATACTGATTAATGAGCTTTACGTATACACTCTTTATTCCTATGCAAATTGAATCCAATAAAAGCTTCTGGAGGCAAGAGTCAGAGTGCTGTCCTCCAGATAGGGTGGCCGAGGCACTCTGAGGCTTGCTCTCCCCTTGAGAGAGTAGCCGTGCCATCCCTTTTCCTCCACAGGACTCAGTAGTCTGAATTTATTTTGTCTCATCCCTAACACCGTGGACACTGAGGGCCAATGTCCGAATCATTTGTTGAGCTTCAACTGTGAATCATTTTGATACTGGAAATAATATAGGTTAACATGGTTAATTTAGTTTCATTTCATATATAGAGAAATTAATTGGCACAATAACAACAGAACTTTTGTAAAGTAATGAATTGTATTGTGGCAAAAAAGTATAATTTATATAACCAACACATAATCCAAGATTATTGTTTTTATATAGATGTTTTAATGCAATATCTGAATTAGACAGATTTATTTTATTTAGACCATGTTCTTAATTGCTTGGAGAACCCCATCCAGAAACACTGAAGCAGTTTAGGAGTACTAAGTCTAAGTGCCAGAAATAGACAAAGATATTTTATTTTCTTGAATATCTGTTTATGGAATGGGCAATGTTGGTTGGGTACTAGAATTTTGAAGGTCTTTGATAAATTTTTAGAAGTTGAAGTTTAGTTTTTGTTTCATTATTACTTTTCAGCTTATTTTTGCTTTTCTTTCTATGTGGGGGTAATGAGTAGATGAATTTTATGGCATGCAGGGAAGTCATTATCTTATGACCATTAACTTTACTGTTTTTATGATTTAAAAATGCATTTGTCTTTTTATTCTCAAACTGGCTCTAATTGGAAATTCAAATACATATATTTTGAAGGGGGCTATCCTCACCTGAGGACATTTTTCCATTGCTTTTATTTTTAGAGAGAGAGAGGAAGGGGAGTGAGGGGGAGAGAGAGAGAGATGTGACAGTGAAACATCCTCTGGTTGCCCGTCCTATGCATCCTGACTGGGCACGGAACCTGCACTCTAGGTATGTGCCCTGACCGTGGATGAACAGGGAACTCCTCAGTTTATGAAAGACGCTCCAACCAACCAAACCACCGGTCAGGGCAAGAAGCTAATTTTGAAAAGAAGCCACAGGATAGAAAAGGACTTGATTTTGTGGGAAGAGAACTGGACTAGGTTTCAGATGGTTTTAGTTCTAGTTTGGGCAGCTGACACCTGTGCCGTTTAGGAAAGTTAAGCATCTTAGAGCAGAATGGAACCTTAGCAATACCTCGAACCAGACTGTTCCTGTTGTGGAAGAGGAGCTGACACTCAAAAGCATTGTGTGCAGAGCAACGAATGAAGCGGAGGTTTCCCGATTCCTAGGTGTGCTCCTGTTACATCAGTATTTTAATTTGTAATCATAATATTATATGATCATATATTTGTGTATACATACACACATAAATAAAGTAATATTTCCATCTATGTCCATATATCTCTCTATAATACCATCCTGCAGTCTTGTCCTTTAAATAATTGCAAGCTCCTTGAGAACTCATGCTTAAATATTTTTCTCTTCAAAACATCTGGGACAAGTGTAACCGAACAACAACAAAAAATATTGTACAATCAAAAAACCCCACTAAATTAAAAAAAAATCATTCTGGGAGCTGACACCTGGTAGATTCTCTATAAAATATGTTACACTAGAATTCACCTAAAGGAAGAATTATGCAACTGGCATTGATCCGGGCCGGGTTTTGGCCCTCTCCCTGCAGCAGGCCAAGCTCAGCTGAGTGAGTCCGCTCTAACTCCATCCCGGGTTTTAGAAGCGTCACGGAGCTGGGTGGGGGTGAGGTTCCCTGGCTCCTACTGGGATTTCTTTTTCTCCGTGAGTACCCCTGAGGGGGCTGCAGGGTTTTGCCCCGCATACCGGGGGAGAACACACCTCCGGAGGTGTGTGACTCCCGAAGGAGGTGTCGTGGGTGGAGCAAGGGACTTGGGCCGATCATTTTCTTTACTGTGGATTTGAGAGAAAGGTTGGAGGCCCAGGCGAGGCGCCTGTTGCCAGGCAACGTGCAGACGCAGGCCTGAGTTGTCTGGAGCCTTTGCTGGAAATTGTACCTGTTTCAGCTTGGTTTGTAAGAACCGATCTCAAGAGGGTTGTTGGTGGAATTCCCCCGGATTATAGCTTTCCCAATACTCCCACTTTGGACCAGGTCTTTACCCAGTTTAGGGAACCACGTCTGGATGGCTGCCCCCTCTGTCCCAGATAGGAAGAGCCTGGGGCATTCCTTCTAGTACTTCTCAAGTATCATGGCCTCAAGGTATAAATCTCAACTTTTGGAGGAGGGATGCCAGGGAATTACTTTGCCTCGTTTGAAATTGTCAATGATCCCAGGTTCAACTAAGATACGTGAGTTTGAGCTCCTACCCTTTGTGACAATATGGATGCAACTGGAAAGCATTATGCAAGGGGAAGTAAGCCAGACGGTGAAAGACAAATACCATATGATGTCACCTTTAATAGGAACCTGAACAACAAAACAAGGAAGCAAAATATAACTAAAGACACCGAAATAGAGAAGAGGCTGACAGTGACTAGAGGGGAGGGAATTTCAGGGGGAAAGGGGAATGGTTTACAGGAACAAGTATAAAGGACACATGGACAAAATCTAGGGGGGGGTGGAATGGGAGGGAGGTGGGGAGGGCTGGAGGGGTGGGCTGGGATGAGAGTAAAAGACAGAAAACTATACTTGACCAACAATTAAAATAAAAAAATATGAGAACACACAGAAAAAAAAAAAAAGAAAGATACCTGAGTTTGTTATAACCTGGACGCTGAGGTAGATTTCCTTGGTCCCTGCCTTCGTGGAGCTTAAAATACTAAATAGTATTTTCAAATCTCATTCCTTTCTCCTTGATTATGGGCTGGATTCGATGAGTTTACTCTTTGCTTTCCATTGTGTTCTGATTTGGTATAAGCAACAGTAGAACCACTAATATCACTAACCAAGAGACAAGTGATGATAATTTGAATTGGAAATAAACATCCTTAAAAAATGAGAAAAGTGGGAAGTGAGTTTAATTCCTTTTGGTAGTGTTGAAGACAATGCGGTCAGGTTCGCTGCATGCTAGCAATAACCTGTCATGAGTGGGAGCAGTTTGGGTGAAGCCAGAGCCACTGAGGTGGACCTGGGGATTTGAGGGTATACAGTTTTTTGCTTTTCACGTTGGCAAATTAATTATAGTGATTTAAAGTGACCTATAGCTATTCGAAGTGACTATAGCAATTACTAAGGTATAAATAGTTGTGTGACTGATGTTTGGAAAAAATCACTTAGCTGATTGTTCTACGCCCTTGTGTCAGCCTGGGTTCATTGGCCACTGATCATCATGGCAAATACCAGCGGCTCTTGTGATACGATCAAAAGCAAACAATAAACCCTTCTGCCTACAAAACCAATAACAACGTAAAAAAGTTGTTTCTTTGAGAAAGCTATCTGTGAAAAGCAAGCCATCTGTCAGTGCTGTGATAGTATTTTGAAATCTAATGATTCATTATGTTTTCATAATGTCTACTGTTGGTTGGTAAGGCTTCCTGACTTGACTTCCCTGGTAGAATTCTGGTGTTAGGGAATGGGGTATTTAGGGGAGGGGGCTTTAGCAGTGGGGTGAAAGGAATCATATGGATACATTAATAAAGAATTGGTATATCTTTCAGGTAAGAGGATCTCATTGGACATGAAATAAAATGGTATTTTACATGTAATACTAATAATGATGGCTACCATGTATTGAATGTTAACCATGTTCCACATGATACAGGAGGGTGAGAAAGGTGCTAACATTAAACTCATTTTACATATTACATATATTGGCTCAGAAAAATTAAGTTCTTACCCAAGCTTATGTTATGGGAAAGTGTCAAAAATGAGGATTGTAATGTCAGTCTGTCTGACTCCAAGCACTTATGCCATGTTAACTCTCTTTAAAAATAAAACAAACCAAAAATATTTTACTGTTAAAATAAATCTAAGTCTAATAATATAAAAAGAAAGTATGAATGCATTGATAGACAAGAATGTGTCTTTGGTAATATGAGGTTGAAGTATGAAATAAAATATTCAGAATTTAGATGACAGATATTTATATGATTTTCATTTTGCACATATTTCCAAGTTGATTATTTTGCAAGCATTTTTACCTATCACCTCATAGTTACTAGTTGGATCATTTACTCCATTTTGTTCTTTGTATTAGATAAATAATACTGCTTGCTAAAAAATATTTTCATCAACCTACTCTGGAAAAATTAAAACAAAGATTTAGGAAAAGAGTAAAGAAAATAAAACCACTTTGTGGTGAAGAGGTACATGCATTCGTTTCCTATTGCCTCTGTAAAAAGTTAGCACAAACATAGTGGTTTGAAGCAATATAAATCTATTACTTTACAGTTCTGAAGGTCAGAATGCAAAATGAGTTCTACGGGACCAAAATCAAGGTGTCAGCATGGGCAGTTGCTTCTGGAAGCTCCAGGGGAGAAGGCAGTCCTTGTCCCTTCTTGCTTCTAGAAACTACTCGTGACCTTTCCTCCATTTTCAAAGCCAGTGGCAAATGCCTTCGTTCTCTGTGACCTCTCTTCCACTCTGACATCTTCTCTTTCTCACTCTGATCATCCTGTCTCCCTTTTGTAAGGGCTCTGGTGATTCTAGTGGACCCACCAGTTAAACCAGGATAATCTCCACATCTCAAAACCCTTAACTTAATCACACTTCAGAACCTTAACTTTGTCATGTAAGATAGCATATTCATAGGGTCAGGTGATTTGACATAGACATCATTGGGGGGCCATTATTCAGACTAGAATTTACCCCATAAGTGTTTCCTCACATAATGTAATTGCTCCACAATAGTTAACCTAAATTCGGTGAAAGAAGTAAAAGTGACCACAGGATTTCTATGATGTATTATTATGTAAGTTGTTTTATTTAAAATTAGGGTAGGGATTATTATATTTATATATATATGTGTCTGTGTGTGTGTATATATATATATATATATATATATATATTTGTCTTTTTTAAGGTATATTGCACAATCTATACAAGAACTCAAATGGATTTAGAGGTTAAAAGAGTTGCTGCTTCTAGGAGTCAAACTCAGCCATTCTCTGGAAGGAAGAAACCACTACAGGTAAGTGTGCTATGTAATTTCCCTCTTGTAGTATGAGTCGTTAAATAACTTTCTGACTTCTTCCTTGAAGTTTTTTGGCTACTTAACTCACAAATATTTAAGATCAATATTTCCCTGATTTAAAGAATTGAACCTCTAAACTTGAAGGTAATCATTACTTGAAAATAGGTAACTGCTTGAATTCAGTTTTATTTTAAAATATTAAGCTTATTACTGTTTTCTTCTTATTATTTAAAAATTATCTGTATGTCTGCAGAAAATATAAAAAATAAAAACAGTAGAAAGAAGAATAAAATATGAATATTTTAATTCATATTTTGTGTTAACTAGGTAGGAAGAGAATCTGGGCTTCTATTATTGTGACGTTTATTCTTCTCAGCTTCTGTCATATACTGTTGTGTATATCATTGATTAAGGGCGTCTAAAGCTACTTTGTTCCTCTGTCCACTACATAATTGGGTATATAAAAAGTTTAGTTTAGAAATAGATAGAAGTGATGTATATTTCCTTGCTGTTCTTATTCCAAATATTGAATGCCTACTGCTTGTCAGTGACCACGATAAATGTTTTGATAATTTACCTCACTTAACTCTTACAATAAGCTTTTGAAGTAGGATTTATTTTACCTGCTTTTAAATACGGACAAAGTGAGGCTCACAGTGACCTGCCAGGATTTTGAACTTCAGTGCTGACTTCGAGATCTGTGTTCTCTGTTGAGTTCCGCCGTCTCCCTTATAACAAGTTGGTACTTTGGTGTCCTAATGTTTCACAATAGTGTGTGTTAAAGCAAACCGAAGTGCTTGATAATGTGACTCAAAGCAGACTTCTTATTAGTCAAAACATCAAGTACAGTATTACATTCTTTCTCACTGATTGCTTATCATATTAGCAACTTTTTTCCTGGTTGCTAATAAAAGCTTGTGGTTTAAGTTCTTTAAAAGAAAGATTTCTAAAATTACCTGTTTTTTCTGCCCAAATAATATCTTCCTTTAAACTAATGCCTTTATCTCCCTATTAGAAAGGTCCAGACCTGGTGTTGGATTTAGGGGACAAGATCATGTTTTTTTTTTTCCAGAACTCTTGTTCCTTAAGAAAAAATAATCCTAGATGTTCAGGTTTTTTTTTCTTAGAGTTTAACAGCAAAGTATCACTATTGTAGTTATCAGCTACCATTTCTAAAATTGGAAGTAAAAAATAGAAATAATGCATAAACTTTTTTAAAAAAAGTGGTACATAATGCTTCAAATATGATTACAAAGATCAACTGATAAATTCATGTGGGAAATAAGAATATAAAGAAGTTGTTCAGACCTACTAATAATCAAGGGAATGAAAATTAACATAATGATATACCTTTGTGCCTCAATTAAATTAGGGAAGAAATGTAATATTGAGAGCACTCAGAAGTACAGTTGGTGCATTGCAAATTGGTGCCACATTTTTTAAAAATAAGATTGATGTGTATTAAGCTATAGTAGCAATTGGACAATATTATTTATTTTAATAATATTTTTTGACTATGCTATTACAGTTGTCCCAATTTTTCCCTCTTTGCCCCTCTCCACCCAGCAGCCCCCACTCCCTCAGGCAATCCCACAACCGTTGTCATGTGCATGGGTCATTCCTATAACTTCTTTGGCTATTCCATTTCCTACACTGTACTTTACATCCCTGTGGCTACTCTGTAATTATCTATTTGTACTTCTTAATACCCTTACCTCTTTACCCATTCTCCACATACCTTCCTCCCATCTGGCAACCATCAAAAAACCCTCTCTGCATCCATGATTCTGTCTCTCTTCATCTTGTTTGCTTAGTTTGTTTTTTAGATTCAGTTGTTGATAGTTGTGTATTTACTGCCACTTATTGCTCATAGTTTTTATCTTCTTTTTCTTAAATAAATCCCTTAACATGTCATATAATAATGTCTTGGTGATGATGAAGTCCTTTAGTTTTTTTCTTGTCTGGGAAGCTCTATATCTGTCCTTCAATTTTAAATAGTAGCTTTGCTGGGTAGAGTAATCTTGGCTGTAGGTCCCTGCTTTACATGACTTTGAATATTTCTTGCCAATCCTCTCTAGCTTGCAAAGTTTCTTTTGAGATATCAGCTGGAAGTCTTATGGGAACTCCCCTGTAGGTAACTAGCTGCCTTCTCTTGCTGCTTTTAAGATTCTCTTTTTATCTTTAAACTTGGTATTTTAATTATGACATGTCTTGGAGTGGGCCTCTTTGCATTCATGTTGTTTGGATTGATTATTTTTTTACTTATGTTCCAGATTATTGAGTTGATTATCTGCTTTAGTCACTCTACTGTTGTTTTCTTGTAAGTTGTTCTCCTGTAAGTTGTTCTTTATTTCAATTAGTGAATCCTTTGTTTCTGAATGGATCTTTTTTATGCTGTTGAGTTCCCTGAGCATCCTTATTGTTGTATTCAGAGAGCGAGAGAACAAACGCCGGAGACTTTCAGGTGTTTAAGGATGTTATTTATTGGCCAAATTTTAACCTGCAAGTTTAGCCTGTGCAGGGGCAACTCCCGAGGTGCCTAACAAAAGGCTGCAAATGGCAGTCGCACCTAACGCTTACAGCCTAGCCCTTTTGTTTACACTCAACTAGCAAGTTTACAGAAGCAGACGTAGCAGTTAGCAATTTGCTAGAAAAACCGTGCACAGCATAGCAACAGGGGAAGGGTTTAGCTCAGGGAGAATTTCAAACAAAAACATCTGATAAGGGTCTCTAACTCATGGAATGCAGGCCTGTTTTTCTAAGAGTTACTCTGGCAGCTACAGCACACTTTCTTGAGCCTGACACTTATAACAAGTGTTTTGAAATCTGTATCTGATAAATTGTTTATCTGCATTTTGTCCAGTTCTTTTGCTGGAGTTTTGATCTGTTCTTTCATTTGGGCCATGTTTCCTTGTCTGCTCATTTTGGCAGTCTCCCTGTCTTTGTTTCTACATACTAGGTAGGGCTTCTATGGTTCCCTGTGTTGGTAGCATGGCCTAATGTATTAGGTGTCCTGTAGTGCCGAGGTCCAGCCTCGGCAGGGTCTCAGGGTCCCCGAAGGATGCACGGCTAAGGCGAAGCGACTGAATCGAGACACCGGGTGGGGTGCTGGAGGACAGCCAGGCTCTCCAGACCTGACTGACTCCCCGAGTAAAATCAATCTTTATTTTTATAGGGAAGGTTATACAACATTCAATGCATAGTGTAATTATTAAAACAGAAATGGTTACCACAGAAATAATATCTAAAAACACAGAAGGTTTTACAGATTAATCATATTAAACAAAAAAAAATAACCAAAAAGTACAGGAAGTCCCACAAATCAACCATATTAAACAAAGGTTATTTTGACCAAGAGGGTCATTAATCAGATAGCCAACGAAGCTATACAGGCACAAACTTTCAGGTGCCAATTAGTAACTAGGTATCTATTATAATTCTAGAAATTGGTTTAAATTAAAAGGGTGCAAGGGGTAATTTATAGGTATATAGAAATTAACTATTATCCATTAAAATTAAATTTATCTCAATCAGATAACTAATTTTTCACCTATATATTTTTTGACTTACACATCTTGGGGTGGGGCATGTTTTGTGTTTGTTTCCATATACAGAGATTATTATTTTCAACTAGAACTCCTTGTTTCTATACACTCCTGTCCAGGGTATGGGAGGGGTAGTGGCTCTAATAAATCTTAAGCTTTCAGGTGGTGACTCCCAGGAAACATTCCTAGCAACAGCTTCCTTCAGCGTTCTGGCAGTTGGTCTGTCCATAGTTTAATTTTGTCCTTAACTTCCCAGGTAAGGGAAATAGGCAACATTAGGGTTGCTAGGGGTCTCTATTCTGTGGTCAACAAATCACTTTGCGCAGAATCACAGGCATCGTGCAGATTTTTTATTATAACACACGGGTATCTAAAAATCCCACCACCTATTGCTAGCAGGGACAGGCATACAGGAGGAGATCCGGCCACAGTCGCCTCTGCTGTGCAGATGCGTCTCACCCAACCTGACTGTGTCTAGGGTCGAATGTTGGACAGTCTCCAACACTGTAGGGTCCAGTGGCACAGCCTCCCCCATCACCCATGCTGGGTTCTCAAGGTGCATCCTTCCTGTGGGCTGAGTACACCCTCCTCTTGTAGTTGAGCCTTGGTTGCTATTGGCAGATCAATGGGAGGGATTTACCCAGGCCAGTCAGCTGCAAGGATTGACTGTGACCACTAACCACCAATATCCATACTCTGTGGAGAATCAGCTTTGCAAGGGTTGGCTGGTGATGTCTGACATGGTCTGTAGCTGTCCACTGGGTGTGCAGTCTCTGGGGTTTCCTGGGTGCTGCAGGCCAAGGTCCTGCCCCTATCTGTATTTTGCTCAGGGCTATCCTGGGCTACAAAACAATCTGAAATGGCTACTACTTGTGCTGAGTTTGGAGGTTCCCAGGTGAAGCCAAGCTGTGAACCTAGGCTGGCTGTTGCTAATATTGGAGCCTGGGCCACTCATCAAGAGGTACGGGGATTGGGTGATCACTGAGGCCAACTGTTGCCTGTTTGAGAGGATTTAGGAAGATTTGAAGCAGGAGCCAAGACCAGCCATTCATATGGAAAAGTCTCTGTTAACAGCTTGGCTGGGCCCATAATTTGGGTGGAACACAGTCTTAGGGGATCTCAGGGTGGAGAAATAGTGTTAAGCCAGGCTGATGGAGTCTCAGATATGGCACCTCCCTGCCAACTCTGTGGCCCTGTTGGGGGAGGGTTCAGAAAAGAGACAATGGCTTCTGCCTGCCTTTCTGTCTGGGAGAAAGCTGTCCCTGAGCTCTCACCTTGATGCAAGGTACTTCAGTTTCTCCCTGCATGCCACTGGTGCCTTTCAAGCTGCTACCCTGGTGCTAGAGCTCAGAGGGAGTGAGTCTGAGTAAGTCCATGTGTGGGCTCTTCAAGAGGAACTGCTTGGGACTCTAGAACTTACTTTTACTGACTCAGTCCCCACTGATTTTTGCAGCCAGAAGTTATAGGGACTTATTTTTCTGGCACTGGAACCCTGGGATGAGGCTCTGGTGTATTGCTGTGACTCCTTGCTCCTGAGATATCCTTCCGAATTTTTTCCACCATCTATGGATATGGGACCAGACTGTTTCATGTCTCTGCCCCTCCTACCAGTCTGGTTGAATGTGGTTTCTTTAATTTTGTAGTTGTCAGACTTACACTTAACTCAATTTCTGATGGTTCTGAGTGATGATTGTTTTATATTTTAGCTGTAATTTTGATGTGGTTGTGTGAGGAGGCAAGCTGTGTTTACTTATGCCACCATCTTGACCAGCAGTCCTCAATTGAAAAATATTCTATAAAGTGTGGCACAACCTTTAGATAGAATATTATGTAGTCATAATAATAACAATTTTAAGTAGTAACAGAAATAGCATATAATAAAAGTTGAAAAAGATAGTATACATATCCTTATAAATTCATCTAAACCTATGTAAAATGTACAATGCAAAGGGTGAAACCTAATGTGACCTGTGGAGATAGTGGTTTGTCAATATAGATTCATCAGTTGTAATGTATGTGGCTGTAGTGGGGAGTGTTATTAATGGGGGGAGTTATGCATGTGTGGTGTCAGGGGTGTATAAGAAATTTCTGTACCCTACACTCAATTTTGCTGTGAATCTAAAATTGTTCTAAAAAATAAAGTCTATTAAAAAAAGACAGGACACAAATAGTCCAACATCTTAAATGAGAGGCCAGGCAGTATATATTTGTAGCTTTAAATATGTTGGCTGTGGAGTTGCAGCTGCTCCCCTCTGCCGCTGTAGTGAGAATCCAGACAATCTGTAGATAAATGAGCCTGGCTGTGTTCCCATAAAACTTTATCTACAGAAACAGCTGGGCCAGAGTTTGCTGACTCCTGGCCCCAGGGATTTATGAACTCTATGTTATTCTGGGTTGGCTAACACAGTTATGTATTCTGGATTGGCCTAGAAATTTATAAACTGTAAGTCATCTTTATTCTGCATTGGCTAGCATCAAATTGGCTAGCACAAAAGAAAATTAATTACCATTACTCCTATGACTTCAGAAGACTGTCTACAAGTCCATTAAAGCTCTTTCTGGGGAATGATAATGGTAATGATCACAACTATGACAACTGCAGCTAAATTCTATTTGGATTTTCTTCCTACAATTAGATGATGTCATGTTGTTCCCAAGTACAATTAAGAAAATCTTTGATGTGTGACGAAAACGTACTGCTATTTTAGGCTGATATACAGGGTCTGGCACAAATCATGCCCTTTTAAAATTACAAACTCTTTTATTACAAAATCATAAGCATGTAATTCTGTAACAGAACAGTATCACACTCAAGCATATCATATCACATTTTTGGTGAAATGTTCAAATTAAAACTATAAATTATTACATCCATACTATTACCCTACCAACCACACTCAAGCAGGCCTTACTTCTGCTGGACCCTCTGTATATTATTTTATTACTATACAAAATTAATTAAATATAACTAATATACTTATTTTATTATTATATATTAAAATATATTTACACTGAAATAATCTTCTTGTGATTTTCTATATCTGCATTTGACTATTTATTAGGATAGTATTTAAAACAATGTCATATTAAAGTTGATGCAGAGGCAAATTTGTTTTCTTACTCTTGTGGTCAGAATGATGAAGCTTATATATCATCTTATATATCATCTCTGTACTTGCTATGAGAAACACAAAAATGACTAGTTAGGTAATATTTCAGAATGAGTTGTAAGTGCTGATGGGTGACTTATTCCCTGTTTTTATTAACTTGAACTTTCCCTAAGACTCATACATATATATTACAGTGGCTAAGCTCACTGTAATTTTCTGTTCTCTGCACAATTTTGGGGGGCAATAAGACTGAATATTTACAAATATGTACATGTATTTATTTGTCATTTCCTTGCTTAAAGTCTGCACTATTTTCCCCATTACCTTCAGGACAAGGGCCCAGTTCCTTTACTTCTATTACAAAGTAAAGTTTAAGCCATTGCTTTCTTACACTCTGGGTTTCAATCCTCTCCAGCTGCTTTTGCCTGGGGCTAGTTCAGCACAAGTTGCTCCTCTTGCTGAAGCAATTCTCTGCCTTCTCTCTTCCTCTGGAGAGTGGGAGCACTCACCCTGCAGAGCTCCATTTAAAGGTTGCTTTTGTTTTTGTAAATTTCATCCATTCCCTCCACTAGGTTGGACATACATGGTATATGTAGCTGCTCTGCCATAGCACTAATTTTTCCCATTATTGTTTGTTTGAGTGAGTGTCTTCCTCAGCAGCTGGATTGCAGGTAGGAATTATCTGTTGGGTTGACCAGTTTTTTCCATAAAATAAAAGACACATTTTTCATTTTCACCAATAACTTTATTGATTTGGACATTTTGAGTATGTCGGCTATCTCCTGCTGTTGGCTTCTGTATGTAGAGGCCAGAGGTACTGTTAACAAAATGCATAAGACAACCCCACACAAAGAATTATTTGGCTAAAATGTCAATAGTACCAAGGAACTTTGCAAATCACTTTTGACATGTTTGATCAGTTGCTTCTCCACACACTGTACATATCTTTTTTTATTTCAGTTGTGTTCCTATCTCTCTTGAAATAATAAAGCACAATATGCTGAAAATCTTCCATCTTCAATATTAAAACGGCTGCACAAAAATTTACCAGTTTTGATAAGTTTTTTTTACGTGCATGATGATATGACAACTGTCACAATACAATCTAACAAAATTGTTTAGAATGAAGTTAAAAGACAATTAAGCACTATGAGAGCCATGGTATGAAAAAACATAACAGTTTTTGTCAATCCAGTATGTTGTTTAGCTTTCTATCTCTGTGTTTCAAGCATACTTGGGAGGGACTTAATAAATATTTCTTATATAGTTCACTGAGAAAAGTTATTATTAGCCACATGGCATTGGTTCATTGTTTATCTTTTAAAGTATAAATGAAGGATAAATACTGATTTATTTTTTTTTAAATTAAAGCACGGATGGACTTCCAAATCATCGGCAATCCAGAATCCTCCTTCCTTTCCTGTGTAAGTCACTTTTTTCACATTTGAGCTGTTTAATGGGCAAATATTTATTGATAAGGATAAAAGAAAGTAAGATATATACATATATACATAAAATTATGATTGTGAAATACAGAAAAATTTATATGCATGTGGATGGCCTGAAATTGTTATGACAAAATTAAAGTGGCTCTTGTATAGGATGGTAGGATTAAGGATCCTACTTCTCTTGTGTTTTATTTTATTTAATATTGTTCTTATATATTTCTGAAAATGTGTAAATATTGCTTTATTTAGAAAATTCAGCTAAGTGCATTTATTAAAAAATATATGAAATTTTACATTTTATAACTAGGATAGTCAAAATGAATTTGGAACTTATTTTGAGGAATATGACAATTTTATCAATCTTATTAAAATGATTTTATTTTGAATTCAATACATTGACTGGTTTTATGCTTTATATTTTTCCCTTTTAAAATTTGGAAGTATATATTTTTATGTCCTTTCCAGTATTTTACACTATAGGGCATCTTGGCAAATAGAAATTAAAAACAATAATTATTACGCTGAACTATGTGAAACTGGCAAATATCAGAAATTTCTTGAGATTCTACATAACAGGTACCTGCGTGCTCCTCTAGGCAATGAACAGAGCTAGGTGTGAGCACTCGATACAGGATGTTGAGTATGTAACAGCAGGCAGTTGTGTGCTGGTAAATGTTTTTAACAACTGGTTTTCTGAAACTGTACTGTAAATTTAATATAAATTTTAATTGTTAATTATAAATAATCTTAAGTATATTTTAAGTTGATTATAAATTTTACAAATATAAAGGATATGTAGCAAGCAATTTATAAACACTAATAAAATATATAAAATCTTTATTATAAAGGCCATATAATGAATTGATTGTCACAGAAACATATCTTTGTTTTTTGTTGAATTCTTATACCTGTAGTTAACCTATGGCTGTAATTGATTCACCAGTGTAGTTCCAACATAAATATTAGTTGATATTTTCACTTATTGTAAGGTAATATGATTTCTTTGCTGCATCAAGGGATAGTTTTGAATACTGGAACAATATTTCCAGTTTTTGTTCTTCACAGTGTATCAGTTAAGTCAAGATACACTTTTTTTTTTATCTTTACACAAGGATACATTCAGACTGAGGAAGGGAAACAGCAATGCAAGAGAAACTTCGATTGGTTGTGTCCCAAATATGCCCTGACAGTAGAATGAACCCATAACCTAGGCATGTGCCTGACTGGGGATTGAACTCGCGACCTTCTGGTTCATGGGACAGTGCTCCAACTAGCTATGCCACACTGGCCAGGGCAAGACATGATACACTTTTAAGTTTAGTCTGCATTATTAACATTTTCTCCACCACTTTTTAAAGTCTCAGGCATCAACAAAGTAATAAATCAAGTCCTGATTGATAGCTTTTGCCAATTTCTGTGTAAATAATCCCATTGTGGTTATTTCAAGTTATCTATGTAATAACACTGAACACAGATTTGGAGAGATGTATTACTGTTATCTTACCATACAGGTATGTGTATAATAACCCCTAGGGCACAAATAATAGTGAAATATCATAATATCACTAACAAGTAATAGCTTTGAGTATTTATTACTTTTGTTTTATATAACTTATTTAACTCTTAAGTTTATATTATTTTGCTTTTAATGATGTTATGTTAACAATACGCTAAAAAATTACTGAACATTTAACAAAAGTTTGCACAGCTGGTAGGCACCAGTGCACCATTGGCTTCTGTGTACCTTTTTATATGAGTCAGCATATATAATTTTTCAACTATTAAAATCTTATTTTTAAAAGTTATGGGCTGCATAGATTATTTCTTTCAGGGTGCCACGACTTGATTTGGGAAGCCTTGTTGACTCTGATGAAGAGGTAATTTTTATTTAGTATTTAATATAACAAACATTTGGATACAATATGATATGTATTATAGCATATAGTAAGTTTCATTTAATTTTATTTTTAGGATTTTTAAAAATAGATTCCACTTAGTACAGTGCATATTCATTTTGACTCACCAAAATTTACCTTCTGCTCTTGATTGGGTCACACCATGTCAAATACCATATACTCAGCATCACCCAAATGAACTGGTTAGTATTTATTTCTTATTACCAACATTCTGAATTATAGTGTGCATTTCAGCACTGTATTTAATCCAGAAATTTCATTAGGTTTAGTCTATGTTTTATTTAGTTTAAGTATTTTATATATATTAACATCCTGAACAATAATGTTGGTAAAATAATTTTACTTTGTTTTACATTTTTTTTCTCACATAGGAATGGTATTATTAAGGTAGCTTATAAAATTGGTAAAGTATAGGTTTATCCTAATAGGGATTCCAGGAATTTAAAAATTATGGCAGAATAGTGGATCAGATCTTGGTAGTTTAACAATATACTATTTGTTTTTTAGAAATTGGCTCATTCTTTAGGCTACTAGTATGTTATAGAATAAATAAGTATATTAATTTCAGGGTATCTCCTTGGGACATATTTATACTTCACACAATATTTCATGTTTTTTATTTCACATTATGAACACAAGTTCTGAGTAGCCTATGAGTAGGGCTTACTTTTCTGTCTCTGTTAGTCTTTTTCACGTAACTGGCTCTGTTCATGTTCTCCTCAGTCTCACTGTGGATAATTGCGCTAATAGTACCCTAGTCTGCAGTTTTCACCCTGAAGCTGTGCCTCATCCTCCTCCTCTGGGTTAGACTTGGATGTTGTCGATAGTTTTCAAGGGTTGTACTGGCATTATACTCCTTTTGAAGTGACTGCCTCTCTGGGCCGATACATATGCCCTAGGGTTTGTTTATTGCTTCTGGTTCCTCTTATTCTGGCTCTATTATATCTCACTTCCATGGAAGTGTGGCAGGGGACCAAATAATGCCAGAAGGTAGAATATTTTAATATTTTGGAAATGGCAACCAGTACTTCTCAGTATTAGTGATCTGTAGTTCCTATGACTGTTCTGGAAGAAATGATTGACAGTGGAGGTTTCTGGGGCAAGAAGGAAAGGCCTATCTAGAACTTCTAAAAACCAAGGAAAGTTGTTCATTGTCCTCTCAAATTATTTTAGAACCAGGGATGATTTTCACTGGGAAATAATGTTCAGAGTTACTGGTACTGGAGGCCAATGCCCGTTTTGAGCAATTCTGTCTGCTCTGATTGCTTAGTGATGCTGTACAGCTAAATGTTTTAACTATCACTTCTATTGAGAACATAGATATTAAATGTTAAGGTAAATGATAAACTTATTAATGTTAATAAGACCAATCAGTAATTATTTTGATTTTTTATGGCAGACAGCATACTTTTTCTTTTTGCCTTAGGAGCAGGACATTATACCTGAAGATTTGCCAGTAACAACAGGAAATTATAAACAAAAATATCAGCAGTACAAAACTGAAATGGAAGAGGGATATAAACAGTATAGTCAGAGGACTGTAGAAAAGACAAAATCAAATACCACACATCAACCATCTCCAAGAAACAAGATAGAGGACAAGGTAATGTATTAGGCTTTATAAAAAGAGCACACATATTATAGAAACATCTTTTTTTGTCTAATATGTCTTGCTATTACTTGTAATAAGTGTGCCTCAGACCATTTTAAGTATTTTACTTAGATTAACTAGTTTATGATTCATAATAACTCTAAAGGATTATTATTAGCATTTTAAGGTTTGAAATCTCTTAGACAAGAGTTTCAAAAACAAGACAAGTTTTCATCAGTGATTATCCTACTGGAACACCTTTGCTGTTCTTAACAGAACATCAGCATATCTTATATTCAGAGAAGAGTGTAGTGTCTATCTCTTCAGGACCCCAGAGGATCTTCGCCTAAAAGGATGCACCCCCTCTTTTTGTACTTTAGCTCCAAATTTAAGTTTATAAGGAGGGGGCATCTCTAGATTCATTAACTTAAATGGACAGTAATAGTTATAATAGTTACTACTTTTTATTTTATGCTTACTGTATGTCAGGTGCTTTTTTAAGTGTTGGACATGTGTCATCTCATTTAATCTTTTTCTGTGTGTGTTTGTAAAGTAGTTACTATTATTTATTCCCATTTCCATGTGTGAACTGAGGCATGGAGGTCGTCTAGCTAGAAAGTGGAAGAGCGGAATTCCAACAAGCAGTCTGATGATGTTCAGAGCTTGTACTGTTAGGCCCTACACAAATAACCACTGAAGTGTTCAGTGGGCCTTTAACCCTTTTTTGTTGTTGTTGTTAAAAACAAATATGCAAAGTATGTGCATGAGGTTCATTTGTTGCTTTCACGTACAGTGTGCACAAGGGGAAGGAGTGTTCACGGGTGACCTTACCACTCCGGATCGGAAGGCCCTCTTACAGCAGCGCTACGCAGACAGCCCTTACCGCGCGGAGCAGCGGGGGAGGAAATCCGACGCTGTAAGTTGGCAGTATATTTACTTATGTGGCAGCTGGTAAGATAATTTGCCCTGCAAGATTTTACAGACTTATAATTGCATAAATAATTTCAGCAATTGAATTTGGACTGAGGTAGACATTCATTAATGTGTAAATTGAGTCCTCATTTTTATAAATGATTGATGTTTGATATATTTATTGTGGAGAAATTGTCTTAAACTTTTTAGAGTTTGTGCAAATTTTGTTTATAATGTTCCAAATTTTAATTGGCTGCTATTTATATCAGTGGACTTATTTGGCACTGACCCTCCCCCAAAGTAGTCTGGTTATTTTTCCTAAGTCAGAAGCTAAGAAAACGAGAGAAATTCAGAGCAGTTAAAGAAAAGGACAGGAACAAAGTAAATGCTCTTTAGGAAAAGGGAAGCAAAACTTTGAAGTTAGACTCTCAATATTAAGTGTATCTCTTAGAAAATCAATTGTATTTTTGGGTGAATATTGCTTAGTCTGGTCCTGGTACAAATAGATAATTACACCATATTTTTTACATTAAAATAAAAATTTGTTTTTTATTCAATAGATGTACTTTAATGTTACGTTTATTTTTTATTAAATTTATTGAGGTGACATTGGTTAATAAGGTTACAGGTTTCAAATGTACAATTCTATGATGCATCATCTTTATGTCCCATTGGGTGTCCACCACCCATCAGACAAAGCTGGAGCCCGCTGGCCACCCCAGACACTCCCAGGTGATTAAAATCTCAGGCACACCTGTAATGGATTGATGGAATGCCGATGTGTGTTGGCTCAAAAGTTGGGAAAACTCTTGTTTAGACAGACCAAATAATAATAATGCAATATGGATTTAGCCATTTACATTTTCATTATCTTTGAGGGGAAGTTTAATATGTGTTTTATTTTGGTCATACTCATGCAGAATGATGGTCTTTGGAATTGAGAGCCTTGTGTAATCAGTCTCAACCAGGTGGACTGATTTTTTCTGGATGTCCCAAGTTGGTAACTTGTCACAGTTTTTTTACTAAAACCACAGACACATTATTTTCTATGCCTATTATTATCTAGATAGTTATGCTTAATAGAATAAGGAATATAGCAGGATCATCCTAAAAAATAAAGCAGTTGCTTTATAAGGCAAGATAGTGTCTCAAATGAAGCTTTATTGATGGGTCTAAAGTTATACTTGAAATGCGTGTCACCAATATGTTCTTACGGTACATTGGGTAGTCTTCTTGGTATAATTCAAAGCCATTTGGATATTAGTAGATTTCTTCTCTTTACAATTACTTTGTTAGTAGCAATATGTATAAGTTCACTATCAAGTGTATTTCATTTAATTATGGTAGTACTCATTTATCTGTGTTTTTCAAGGAAATGTTTATGTAAGTTAACTTTGAGTACATCAAAAATTAGTATTTATTTATTTTTAAAATGTAGGTGACAACTTTTAAATTTAATTTTAATTAGTTACCTGGACAACAGAAGCCGTGAGTGTGTGTTTTTTTTATGTTCATCTCTTCTAGTTTGCTTGACATTTTTCAGCGTTATCAGATTCTTTGCACCCGTTGATTTCTGCTTCTAATCGGCTTTATGTTTACAGACCTCTAAATCAAAGTGCCTGAGGGTGGTTCTAACCTTCTCTACAAAATGTAATCCACCATAAATGTCAACAGTTAAGGTGGGCTTTCTGCATGGGCTCTATATTTATTCATCTAACCTTTTTTGCTTGCTTCTGGGTTTTACATCTGTGTTCTGGATGATCTTCTTTTATACGTAATTTCACATTTTAGTCAGTGTTCATTTTCTGAATCACCCTTTGATATAAAATGCACCTTGCTTACCTGTAATTGCACAGTTCTTCTAACTTTAAAAAAAACAGTAAAAATCATTATGAAGTGTCACTAGCTTAAGAATAGAAGATGTCATTACATATTAAATTATATGAACTCTATATGGGGCATATTTGGATGTATAAAGTATACATCTTAAATTTCTGCCAAACAAAAATCTAAATTCAATTATAGACTAACATTTATATAATTGTGCTCAGCTTTTCTTTGTTTCTTAGGAGTTTCTACCTTTTGTTTCTATAATATGTCTTTAGTTATTCACATTTGAATTTTGCATCACTTTTAAATAGTGTACTCTCTCTAAAGTTGCAAAGCCTCCATCTTAAGCAACACTGCCTTACTTGATTTCATTTATTGAAATGATGGAGTGGGGATGGGTGACAGTAATTTATATTCTAAAAATAGAACAAGCTTAAATTCACAAGGAAAATGGGGACAGACTCATAGATGGAGAGCAGGATGACAGCTAGTGATGGGGGGAGGTGAGGGGTTGGAGGGATTGAGCAAAATAGAAAAAGACTCGTGGACATGGACAACAGTGCAGTGATTGGTGGGGGAAGGAGGTACAAGGGGACTAAATGGTAATGGAAAATATACAATAAAGATGAAATAAAAAATAAAAATAGATCAAGTTTTATTTGACTTCTTAATTTTTTAACCTGTTTTATTTGCCCTTCAAAAGAAACATTTTAGTGATTCCAGTTACAGGGTAACCTAGTTGGAATCGAGTGATCACATACCAGTCTGATGTGACCTAAAGTGTAGTAGAGATAATTTTGGAAAAGCAAACAATGTTATGAAGAGAGTTTAGTCAAAACACTAATTGAGAAAAGTTGATCAAGGCTTATTAATGGGTTACATGTGTGGAAAATATTAGTGTCCTTTTAATAAAGGGACACTTTTGTTTGTTTTTAGAGTTTCAGTATAGGGTTGAATGATTTCAGTTCGGTTTCAGCCTCATGCACCGTGAATGGTTTAGATTTTAAGACTCTCGTGTTAACTATAGTGTTATTTCGCTTTACGGACAGTGAGATTTTCTTTATTTTCTCTTCTCAGGAGATTGTGTTTGCTGAGAAGAAGAAACAGACTGTTGAGGAGCAAGTGATGGTGGACCACCTGTCCAGGTGAGAGTTAGTCTGGTACCAGAAGTGCATCCAGGAAGTTTTCATTAGGTATTTTTTTATGGCTGACAGCCCATATCCTTGGTCAGTCAAAAAGTGGCCAATGCAGACATTCCCACACTTTCTCTGTTCAATCCACTCATAGTGTTCTAGTAGTTTTTTTTTTTTTCACAGTACTCCTAGGCCAATAGAAATACCCATCAGTTCCACTTATTAAATATTTTTGTCCAAACAACTTAATGAATATTTACTTCCTAACAATTTAATGGCTACTGGAAAAAATACACATAAATTAAAAGAAGGTATATATATTTTTATTCTTAAGTAGCCATAACCACCTACTAATGAGATGGATGCACCATTCTGGGCACTGCACTGTGTCTCCAACTGTGAGTTGTTGGAACTGTTTATGATGCTGGCACTCTCACTTTCTATTTCACATGGTGCTTGCCTTTTATCACAGGACAGTAGAAAGCCCAGCTTTGCAAAGATGAGATGTCACTGAATGAGTGTGTCTTATTGAAACTGTAAATTACTTTGAGCTAGTAATTCCTGTGGTGTCTAATAAATATCAAATACTGAGTTTCTCTCAAAAATTAAAAATACCTTGCAGTGTCCCTGGGAAGTGTCTGGGGCATCCCGGAGGTGACTTGGCATACAGTTTGGGAACTGTGGGACTAACTATATGAATTGTAAAACATAATCTAAGTTTAATGACCCTTAAAAACTATATAAAGTTTTGGCACCTGCTGAGCTAAATTGCATGACAACATGAAGTACTGTGAGATTTCAGAAGTAAGATGTAAGTTTAGCTTTGAAGAAAATTGTTTCATTAGGTGGCAAAAAGAATGATATTCTACTGCATGGTTTTCTATAGATTGAAATAATTATAATTATAATCTCCAATCTGCCTCTTTTCATTATCTCGTGATCTCACTTTATTAATATTTCTACCCCCAACCACACCACCACAAGGTGATTATTCATTTAATATCTGACAGATATGTATTTCTGATAGCAGTGTAAGTTTGCATTCATATATGGCTTTTTCAAAATTGCTTACAAATATGTGAATGCTAGCACAATAGATTATCCAGTGTAATTGTTGAACTTTGCGTTTTGCTGTATAGGGCTGTAATCAGTGATCCAGAACAAAATTTATCTGCTGAGAAACAAGGAAGTGCTTTTATCCTTCCAGATTCAAACATAGCACCTCTTCGATTTAGGAAAAGAACACTACATGAAACAAAGTAAGATTTTATGTGTATAAAGTTAGGATGTACTATTTACACTTGTTTTATTTAAAATGTTACTTCGTGTCCAACTGAGAAAGGTTTTGCTTTTTTCTCTTTAAAGATAAGTGGATTTTTGAAATTTAGACTCTACTCCTTCCACTTTAAGATATTGGGATAAAGATTTCTAATCTCAATCTCCAGGTTTTTATTTGTGATTTAGGAGTAATAGCCACAACCTTAGGAGATAATGTGTGTCTCCTTCTGTATAAAATGTATAACATATTAACTGAGACTTTGGTATGTGCACAATGCATAGTGGCCAAATCTCATTGATACATAATGTATTCAAAGTTGGTGTTGTTTAAAAGTTATTATTATTTTACATTTAGTTTGTAGTTTATAAAATCTTTAGATTGGTGTAAACTTTCACAGTCTGGTGTAGTTCACTTTAATTTCTCAACATCTTCACTGCCTGTTGACATCTAGCCTCAGCTCTAATAGATAGAAAATCTACCAGTTCCTGTAGTAATTCTTTTATGTTTGCAGACAGCTGTAATTGTGGGGCAGCTACTTTCTTATAACTTTTATCTTTTTGTCTTATTCTTTTTCTTCTTGAAGCTTTAGTTTTCATAACTTTAAGTATTTGAATGTATCAGGTATTAATTTCTTATTGCTGCTGTAACAAAGTACCACAAATAGTCTTCTAAAGTAACACAAATTTATTCTCTTACAGTTCTAGGGGTCAGAAACCTAAAATCAGGATCTTGACAGGGTGCATTCCTTCTAGAATCTTCAGGGGAGAATCTGTTTTGTTGCCTTTTCAGCTTCCATATGCCGCCCTCATTCCTCGGCTCTTGGCCTCTTCTCCCACCTTCCAAGCCAGCAGTGGCTGGTCAAGTCTTTCTTGTGTCATCTCACTCTGACATTCTTCTGCATCACATGCGCCTCTGCTTCCCTCTTCTTAAGGCCCATGTGATTGCACTGAGCCTGCCCAGAAAATGCTGGATACTCTTCTCATCTCCAGATCTTCAATCACATCTGCAAAGTCCTTTTACTGCATTATGTAAGGTAACATATTTACCCATTCTGAGGATTAGCACATGGACATCTTTAGGGGGTCATCTCTAAATCTCTTTTTTAAAGTAAACTTTTATTGAAATAAAACATATATTCACAAAATGTATCCATTTTAACCCTGGCTTGTGCGACTCTGGATTGAGCGCCAGCGAACTGAAAGGTTGCTGGTTTGATTTCTAGTCAGGGCACATGCCTGGGTTGCAGGCCAGGTCCCCAGTAGGAAGCACACGAAAGGCAACCACACATTGATGTTTCTCTCCCTCTTTTCTCCTTCCCACCCCCTCTCTAAAAATATAAATAAATAAAATATTTAAAAACATAAAATGTACACATTTTAGATGTATAGCATAATGAATTTTTACAACCTGAACAAGTTTCTAGATGAAGAAAGGGGCCGGAAGCAGTGCCCCAACCCCTCATCCCTGTGCTGTCTCCCAGGTACCACCCAGCTCCTCTGCCGCAGCAGGTGGGCCTCTCTCCTGCTGTCATAGATTGTAACTGCTTGGTTATACACTTAGATGAAAGCAAAAAATTTCGACTGTGCACCTGGCTGCTTTTGTTCAACATTATGTTGGTGTGCATTTTACTCATGTTATTAATCATAGTTGTCATTTACTTTCATTGCTGTACAGCACTTCACTGTACAAATATATCCCAATGTACGTACAGGTGTTGATGGACTCTTTATGAGTAGTGCTGCATGAACTCTTGTACATGGCTTTTGGTGAACGTATGTACGCCTTTCTGCTCAGTGCACACCTAGAAATGGAATTGCTGGACCATTTAACATGCATGTGCTTGGCTTTAAAAAATATTGCCAAATAGTTTTCCAAAGTGGTTGTTGCAATTAACAGTGTCACCAGTAGAAGCAAGCGGGTGGTGTTTGCACTGTATATTTACCCATGCTTGGTATTGTCTACAGTTTTAACTTAGTTCTTACAAGGATGTGTGGTAATTTTAACTTACATTCAGTAGTGAATAACGAAGTTTAGCACTTTCACATATGCATACTGGTCATGTAAATATATTCTCATATGAAACTCCCCTTCAAGTCTCTTGGACTATCTTTTTCATATTGGCTGTGGAACTTGTTTATATATTCTAGTTTCAAGTCCCTTACACTTACGTTTTTGGACACATATTTTCCTACTCTGTGTTTGCCTTTACATTCTCCTGATCAGGGTTCTTAATTTCAGTGTGGACTAGTTTTCCATTCTTTCTATTTGTTGTTAGTGTCCTTTCTATCTTCTTTAAGAAATCTCTGCTTACCACAAACTCATTGTTTCTCTCACCTATAATGCCATTTATGTCATACATGAAGTTGTTATAAATGCATGGTAGGTTTCTAGGCTTTTTCTTTTGTCTCATCTACCTGTATTTTTCTATGTTATATTCAGTATTTTTCCATTTTAATTAGTATTGCTTTTTATTAAATGCCTGCAGCTTGTTTATCTTCAATATTGTCTTGACATAATAGACCCTTTTCTTTTAAATAGAAATTTTTGATTTAGCTAGTCTAGTTCTATGGAAAACTCTATGGGGATATTGATTAGAATTTTTGAGTTTATAGACTTCACCCTCCCCTCTTACTCATTATTTCTAGAGGAAGAGGAGAAAATTCTGCTTCAAAGAGTCAGAAGCAGGAAATTGGCAAGTGAAGTGCAACTCTTCCTCTTGTCTTTTCCCAGAGGGGCAGCTGCCCGCAGCAGTCCACACTATGTCCTATGCATGAAGTTTTGCACGCCCCTCCCCAGAGGGAATGAGTGGGTTAGTCTGTTTAATTCTGATGTCAAGAACTTAGCCTCCCGTTGCTTCATTTGTAAGCCATAGTTGCCAAAGGTTTTATTAATAATAAAATCCATATTTTGGTCTTGATCTGCTTAATTCTTATTTCTGTATTGGTTAAAAACTTGGGTACATTATTGGTGCTGCTTATCAGATACCTAAAAGCCTAACATGTAACTTTCCATTATAATATAAATGCCTATTCTTTTATATTTTCAAGGAGACTCTAGACTTCTTGAAGCTATTACTTCAGCCTATCACTGTTAAACTGAGTTCTATTCACCTTTGAGAAGTAATATAATGTAGTGGTTATGAGCAAGGTTTTTTCTAGCTTTGCCATGTACTAACTGTATTATGACTCTGTAAAATTTATTTGTAAAATGGGATAATAATACTTCATGGATTTATTGCAAGCATTAAATGAACCAATACACATTAAAGTGATTTTAATAACAACTAGTGTCTAGGAAGTTCTCAATAAATGGTAGCTATTATTAGTGCTGTTATTTTCTCAGCATTTAGAATTGTTTATGGCTCAGAATGGGCATTCAATAAACAAATTAATACTAATGGATTAAATTGAATGGAGATGTCCAAGCTTTTATAGCTTGAGTCTGTGTTCACAAACTCACTTGGTCCACTGGCTCTTGTTGGCTGTATCTTATTTACCTTTCATAGAGACCTAGGTTTTACAGAGGCATAACGTTTCAAGATCCCCATGCCCCCATACGACTGTTTACACTATTGCAATGCTGTTATACCTACAGGGAATATTATAAAACTATTTAGGTAGGTGAATAAAGATATCACTGAACCTTTAGATTTCTCAGCATAAAGAAGACAGTAGTAGAGTGCCAAAGTGTGTACATTTGGGTTTTGCTTAATACTATTAAACAGAATTTTAAGAATTAGCCATTTTTGTAAGATTATTCAATGCTGTCTCAAGGCCATACGGATTAAATAACTGGTCTGAGGTCTCATAGCTAGACTGATTTCAAGGCTAAAAACCTCATCTCACACTCTTTCCCACTCTTCTGTTTTTTTGGTAAGGAATGTTTTGAGCTACCCCTAAATGAAAACCTGACTGATAGTGGCTTAACCAAGTCAGGGTTTATTTTTCATATATAACTAGCTGCTTGGGATTGTCGCTGGTTTTAGTTCAGTGGCTCAGAGATGGTGCAGCTCTGGGCTGGCGTCCTTGAGGTTTCATTGGCCTTTCTGACATGGTTGCCTGATGGCCACAGCGGCTCCAAACATCATACCCCTGCCATCTTCACAGGCAGGAACTTCTCATGTGCCACCCTCTTATCGGGACAAAACAAAGTCTTTCTTGGGAGTTTATGGGCAGAACTGGGTCCCTTAGTCACCTCAAATTAAAGAGGCTAAGAAAACAAATTCTATGGTGGAAGGGAAGCAAGGGGAATAGGGCTGGAAATGCCTGTCGGGTTACGCTGCAGCTGCTCAGTCACCAGTGTGCTGTCTTTGTCCAGTACTTACTTTTATAGCACTGTGTCACCATTCATTCTACATGGAAGTCGTGCATGCTTAAGCACTGCATTTTAGGGTTATTTCTCCTGTGTTGGTTACAGTGAACAATCTGAAAAGAAGAGGTTCATACATTCATCCTAACACAATTTGTGCATTTCAAAATATTGACTTTTTTGTACTTTTATTGTTTATATCAAATGTATATAACTTTAAAATAATTGTTGACTAATTAATGTGTTTCTCTTGTTTTACTGTTTATTCTATTAGAGTTGTCCTCATTTTCCCCCTTTGCCCACTTCCACCCACCTGCCTTCCACTCCCACAGTCAGTCTCCACGCTGTTGTCCATGTCCATGGGCCACTCATGCATGTTCTTTGACTAGTCCCTTCCTTAACAGGATAAGAACGCAGTCTACGTTAACCGAAAATATGCTTTCTCATAAAGTTCAATTTGATGGTAGGATCATATCAAGGTAATTATGACTTTATTAAACTTTTAAATCTTGGGATTATAAAATGCATTTTGATTTCAAATAGAAGTAACAATAATGAGATTAAATTTATCACAAACAAGTGAAAAAGTGAATTTAGAACATTTTTGAGTAACATATATAAGTTAATCTGTTACAAAAGTTATAGGAAGTATGAACCTAAAGAAAAGGATTTTAATTAGAAGTCATTTAAGATGTGATTTAAAATGTCTTTCAGAAAGAAATGTAGAAGTGAAATTAAAAAGGTATATATTACTACTAGAAGATTATAAATCATTTAAAAATTAACCTTTATGTAAGTTGCTTTATATAATTTCATGTAATGGCTTTAGTTAACAGATTATTGATAGATTCAAGAAGATGACTAAATAGGTGATTCTTAAATCTCTTTTCTCAGTCTTACAAACTTCCAGTAAAACATAATGCTACTTGATATTCTTTGTGTATACTAATAGTAAAGTTTTATTTTTAATTATCATGTTTGTTTAATGATTTTAAACTTTCTGGGACAAAGGGTAATAAATGTATATCATTGAGTGGCTTCTTGCAAGCTCAATATTTTCAAAAGATCTTTCACCTTATCTTAAAGGTTTTTATCAAATTAGTAATCTGCATATCCATATTCATACCAATATAATTAAAGCTTGTCTCCATCCAAATGCACCTTAAATCGATACTTAAGCAAGCTGTGGCATGTTTTCCCTGTGGCTTCCCATATCCCTTGCTATTGCCACACATTTGAGGGAGTTACTATTTTTCCTCTGACAAAAGTCTTTGATATTATTCTCTTTTTGTAGAAATGGACGTGATGCTTGCAGAGAGCTGGTTGGGTTCTTTTTTATTCATGACCAGTCCCTCACAATTTATGAATATCGGCAATTTGGGAAAAATAGGTATGCCATAAAGCACTGTTACAACTCTCAAGATGATTACTTCTGGGAGAAGCTGAATGACTTCACATTTTTGTCATTTAACTTCTAGAACAAATGTGCTTCCTTTTATTCCAAAAAACATTTATAGTCATCAGCGTGGACGAAGAAAAGGAAAACAATACCAACTTGGTGATGTTTATTCTGTAAGTTAAGGGTGTGCGCACAGAAGTTTTAATTCCAGATGCTGGGTTTCGTGGGATCCTGCGGGGCCGGCAGAGCAGCGTTTCTCATCGCCGGCTGACTTTCTGTCCTTCCTGAGGAGGGGCATGTACGTGTGTGAATGGCTCATGGTTAATGTGTCCCAGGAGGTTCTGCCTCTCTGTTAACACTACCTTTTGCTCCTCCTGCCCCCTAAGTCCATAGTATAAGCCCAGGAGAATTTCTCTCTTGGTATTTTTGTAGGCTTTACATGGCTGTACCATTGAGTAAGTGGCCACTTCAATAGAACCAGGAGTGATGCTCCCCCTGGAACAGGCTTATCTTCTGAGGATGCACATTTTTTCCCCCATGCAGAAGGGTAGTTGGCTTCTGGAGCTGTGATATGTCTGTTAACTTATCCTTGTGATTTTCCCACCTCATGTAACTTCTGGCACATGGTGAATTACACAGATCTTTCTAGAATGTGTCAATCATACATGATGTCACAAATTGTATAGTGTTCTTACATTTTAAATCATTATAGTCATACATTATCTTGTGATTAAAATGCAGCACTATTCACAGGGATAGTAACAGATATATATTCATAGGCTAAGCGTTGGAAAGAGAACAGTGAGCAAGTAGGACTCCTTTCCTGCTTTTGTGGAATTTAGTCTAATGAGAAACATTCAGATAAGAGAGGTAACCATTTAGTTTTATGGGGTCACGGGGTTTCCTGAAGAAAATGCCATGTAAACTTCACCTAGAGAAGGAGTTAGCTAGGTGGGGTAGGGGGATAGGCAAGGGTAAGGAAAATCCATCTGGAGTGTAGAGTTCAAGGTTGGTGTTGTCAGGAATGAGTTGGACCTGAAGCACAGCCTCTGTTAAAGAGTCATCTGAAATGTATTGGAGAGTCATTGAAAGATAAGATGTGGATGGAAGGGGGAGAGGGGACATTAAGTTTGTGATTTAGAACGATCTCCTGGTTACAATGTGGGGAACAGATTAAAGACTAGGTATAAAGAACCAGATTGGGCTGAACATATAAATTTAGGAAGGATGTTATAGCAACCTGAATAGACAGATGGCTGTGACCACGAAGCTAATTAGAAAAATAAAACAAACAAAATCTTTAGGATGCAGAATCATTAAGATGTAGTAACTGTTAAGTGAGATATTGGAGGTGAGGAAAACATCACATCTTACACTTGAATTAAATAAAAATATATATACGTCACTCAAGTCTGCGTCTTGGGATGTGGAAGAAACCGGCTTCGACGCCAGTTTCACAGCTCACAGAAAGGATGTTTATGCCTGTCTCACAATTGCCGTTACCTCCAGCTCCGAGTGCTGTCTGTCTCCATTAATTTAGTGTCGTTGATGCCTTATTCGCACTATTTCAGTTCCTTGTCACTTAAGGAGGTGTAGAACTCTGCTCCCTTTAATGATTTCCATGAAAGAAAGGAATGAAGAAAAGAAGGAAGGGGAGGTGGGTGGAATCTGCACGCAAACCGTGCATATGATGCCTTGTGTGTGACAGGCATTTTGACAGACATTTTGAAAGGGTCATGGAGAGAGGTTAATACTACAGCATGTCAGCAACTTACAATTTATGATTAGACATTCTCATTCTTAGAAATATGTCCCTTGAGTATTTCCCATGGTTAAAGCCCTCCCCTTCATTTTTTTAAAGATTTTACTTATTTATTTTTAGAGAGAGAAGGGAGGGATAAAGAGAGAGAGAGAGAGAAAAACATCAGTGTGCGGTTGCTGGGGGACATGGCCTGCAACCTAGGCATGTGCCCTGACTGGGAATCGAACCTGTGATGCCTGGTTCGCAGCCCGCGCTCAATCCACTGAGCTACACCAGCCAGGGCCCCCTTAATTTTTTTGACTCCTTGGACCTTTTCCTCCTCCTTACAAAATTCCATTTCTTTTTAAAAAAATTATTATTGTTGTTATTGTTATTATTATTATTCCTTCCCTGAAGCTCTATTTACAGAGAGGAAGGGCAGAAATATTCTACCTTTCTCTCTCTTTTTTAAAAGATTTTATTTATTTTAAGACAGAGGGGAAGGGAAGGAGAGAGAGAGAGAGACAGAAAAAAAAACATCATAGTGTGGTTGCACTTGTGTGCCCCTTATTAGGGACCTGACTTGCAACCCAGGAATGTACCCTGACTGGGAATTGAACCAGTGACCCTTTGGTTTGCAAGCCAACATTCCATCCACTGAGCCACACCACCCACAGCATATTCTACCTTTTTCTTCATTTTTGTGGGGGAGGGGATTTTCTTTTGCTTTCCAGATGTTACTCTGGAATGTATCTTTTCTATATGCCCCACCAAGTTCTTTTCCTAAACAATTCCTCAAAGAATTTATCCTTTCTTCCTCAGATTCTTATAAAAATGGAGTTCTTACATTATTTTTTATAAGGATTGTTAAATAGAAGATTATTCTAATTCAGAGATTGATTGAGAGGTTATTCCTTTATTATTAACTGAAGCCCGTGTGGTTTCTAAATGGTCTTTAAAATGCTTTTTATTTTTTATTTATTTTTTACTATCAAATTTCTCTGTTTTTATTTTTATTTATTTTTTATGTTGATATCAAATATCTTTTATTTTTAATTGTTCTTATGATTTTATTAAAAAAATTTTAATTTTGTTTAGTTATATTTATCCTACCTTTTCCCCATTGCCAAAAATCATTATAAAAGAACACCATGTTACATAATCAAAATAGAATATTTAAAATTAGTATTAGTTGCGTTTTGCTCCTTATTAGATTTTCTAAGCTTTAGATAATTCATTTGTTGTTTTTTTTAGGGTGCAAACTTGACATTTTTAAGTTCTGACCATCCCACACTTCCAGAAAGCATAAAAGAAAGCACATTACTTATACTTCGAATCACGAATATTGATCAGACAGCTTTTGATTCATTCAGGTAAGTCAAACATACATTTGTCATTTTGAAGGTAAGTGAAAACACTTATTATTTGTTAGTTTTAAAATGAGATTCAATCTGAAAGTATTTCGACTTTAGTTAGATTTATATTTTTTAAAGCAAAGCATAGCTATGTTTATCTATTTTATGTGTTATCTTACACTGCGTGTGCAGGAATAGTTACAATCAAGTAAAGAACAAAAATGTCCCATTTTGTGTTAAAGGTACTTTATTAATTTGCCTTTGCTATAACACTTATGAAATGCTAACAAAGCAATAAAATTTGAAGGATGGGATATAGTACAATATTTTCCCCCACATTTTAGTGTGATATTTTTTAGCACTAAAAAACATCTTGGCTTCTACATGTTAATAGTATTTATTGGTAATATGAATAATGAAAGAATAATACTATGAGTGAAAAATGCATTTAAATGAATTTGAGCTGTTTCAGTTATTATATATGCTGTTATGTGCTGTTATTCTTGCTGAGTGATTCTTAGTGGTAAATATATGCTATTTTTACAAGTATTTCTTGGTAATAAATATAATTCAGAATGCTAATAATTGCTGTACTGTATGTGCACCAGAGGCCATATCCCACAAATTGGCTATAAGGTAGTTTTTATTTACTATGTCATTTTACTGTGTAGTTCAAAATGAATGCACTTTTTGACTTTTAATATAACATTTTTACATTTTATACTTTATAAGGCAAAACTGCTTTTAAATTTAATAGTTTTAATTATTTTAAAAGGACACCAAAATAGCTAAAAAATGAATATAATCTTAAAGATACTTGTTGGAAGGTTTTAAGAATTTTAGCCTTTAGTATATTTAATAATCCTGGGAATTAAGTCAGCAGGTAGAAGGTGGGATTTGATTAATCTTGGCACTCTTCTAACTTTGATGAGACTTTCATTTAATCTAGAAATGGGGAAGAACTTAGGGTTTCCATACTTAAGGTTACAAAACAGAATGTATTTTTATCACTGTAAACATGTCACTTGCAGGACTGATGCTGTGGAACATGAGGATGATACAACCAGTCAAGAAGCCAATGATAGGCTGATCTTTAAAGCCATTCAAGGTATGTATCATTTTATTGCACTCTTGAGTATTTCAAAAGCTTAACAGTTTTGTTTGTACATAGTAAAACAGTATTTTTCAGATATTTCTTAGTTTTATGGCACTGAATTTATATTTCCAATTTGCTTATCTTTTTGTAAGTTAATTATATATATGTCTAAAAATACTTTTAAGGTTTCTTCTACTTTAATGATTCTAATTGAATAACTGGTATTCTTTGAATTATGAATTTAGCAATTCTAGAAAGAACTGGATGATATGGATTTTATTCATGAACTGAATCAAATGTAGCTAATTTTGTGACAATACTTGTCTCATGCATTAGATGACCTCCTAAAGAGATGTGCGGTCGCCTAGTGTAAAAGACCTGAGACCGGAAGCCACAGCTGCTTGGACTCTGTCATTCAATAGACATGTGACTGTGCAATCTCTTGTACCTCTTTCTTCATCTCTAAAATGGGGGAAATAATCTGTTTTATTATTTCTTTAACTTTTGATAGTTGTAATATATGCAGGCTTTGGACACTCTAACATGGTGCATATTTTATTTCTAGAGTCTAATTTTTTAACTACTACAGTATAATAGGCTCAGACAATTCTTGCACTCAATTTCATAGTGTAGAAGTAACCACAGGAAACCAACATGTAATTTATGAATTTTAATAAATTCTGGTTTATAGTTTAAAGACAATCAGGGAGTAAAAAGACTAGAAATTTTCAAAGTTGTCTGGAATTGGTATTCGAAGTCTCAAATTTTCTTGATGTCATTGTTAGTAAATTGTTTATTCTATCGTGGTCAAAACAGTATTTGTCACTATTGTATCTGGTGACATGTACTTCCTCTAATGTATTGCATTTAGTAACCACTGTAGTAAAGTTCCCCATATGTTCTTAAAATGGCACACACTTCATTAAGTGAAACCAGTTAATGACTCACAAAGAGAATGCTGGGGCCTGAGAATATAACCTCTTATGAATTCCAGGAAGAAAGGGTTACTTTAAAGGGGTCGGCATGGGATAACACCGCAAAGCCTTGATGCCATTTCACATATATGTTATAACTTGAAAATTGCAAACTATTTTAGATATTTTGAACTGATAATTTTTGAGTGACTTGGCTGGTGTCAATTTTGCAATTCAGTTGGTAGCAACAAAGACAGAAGAAAGAGATGAAAAATGTGGTGTTGTTAGATGAAGAGAATGCCTAGAGAATAACATTTTATTTGTAACATTTAGGTTATTGTGATACTGCTCAAGTGACATTATCTTCCTACATTTAAAATAGAACACTTTCACCACACAGTGGTGCTATAGTTCTGGTATATGTACACATGATTTTATATCTAACCTTTTTTATTACAAGGAAATCTGTTTTCCGAAGTTTTTTTTATCAGTCATACATATGATTTGGTTGGCACTTCTTATAACAGTGACATCAGCTTTAATTTTCTCACACGAGAGACAATTGCAATTTGATACATTTGTGAATAGGAAATATTACTTCCCATCTCTCCTCTTCCTAAACAGATGAGCTAAAAAAACAGCTACATAAGAAAGGTGTTCGTATTTTGACTGGTTTGGGAAAATACTTTCAACAATTGGACAAAGAAGGAAATGGACTTTTAGATAAATCAGATTTTAAGCAAGCTCTAAAAGTATTTCACTTACAAGTGTCTGAAAAGGTATGTACCACAGATACTTCACTGCAGTAAATGATTTATTATTCTTAGGCGATATCCACTTCTCTACTGAAATTTTAGTACTTCATTTGTCTCCTTTTTCTTCAGGCCCTGATATTAGTGTTCAGCCATCAGGTAACAAATCCTGTTGGTTTTTAAAATTTCAACATTCATTCTTCTCTTATATTCATATATACATATATAAAGAGCATATTAACTAGCCATTGTCCTAAGCTCTGAGAAGATACACTCTAAGGTCTTCATAACAAAAGGATTGAAAAATGTAAATGATTACAAAACAATATGCGTTAAGTAGAGAGTGCTTTCAGAACATCTGGCATAAATTACAAACCGTGTTATAAGGAAGGAGAGGGAAGATCATAGAAGGATTCCTAGTGGAGGATATATCTGAGCTGAATTTTAAAGATGAGGAATTAAGCAGACGAGGGGAGGAGTGTGGCTCAGACACTGGACAGTTCACAAAAAGAGGAGCACATTGTGAAAGCAGGGAGGACGGAGGGAGTGTGGCCTGCCCAGGAACTGCAAGTGGTTCGTCCTCTCACTCCCTACCCCCAGAGCCTTCACACATACTGTTCCCCGCTCTGCTGTGAGTAATCTTCCTCTAGACCTTTGCATGGTTAGATTTTCTCATCATTCAGGCCACAGCTTTCCCTACTGAGAGTACGCCCTGACACTTCTGTCTATAGGATACCCCCTCTGATCTCTGGTCCTTTGCACTTCCCCATTTTATTTTCTTTATGCCATGTCCTCTGCAAGTAGAATGTTAACCCCATCAGGGCAGACACCAGGGTGCTTCTAGTTTCCTGCTGTGTTTCTAACGCCTCTCAGTAGAATCTGGCATACAGCAAGCACTGAATAAATAAATACACAATGCATTCCTTTAAGTGGATAGACGGGTGGGAGGAGAGGAGAAGAATGAAGAGAAATAGGCTTAGGAGGGTCTATTACATTAAAGCCTTTCATGCCATGCTGAGAAGTTTGGATTTTATTATAAAAGTATGAATTTGGAACAACTTTACCTTAAGAGTCTTAGTTAAACAATCTTCTTCATTGTTCATTTTTGCTTCAACAGTCTTGTCACAAGGTATAATGTATTTTGTGGAGGGGACACTGGAAGTTGCATTTATGAGATACAGGTTCAAGTCCTAGGGTTACTACTTGAACTGTGTGATCTTGAGTAGGTCTTGTCACTTTCTGAATTGGTAGGCTCTGCCTGGGCAATCCAGAGATGATACAGAGTCAGAGCGTTTGAGCTGTGAAGCTCGAGAGAGAAAATTACGTGGGCATATACTTCATTGACTATAAAACCTGTACCAGTGTGATTTTGTATATTATTGTGGTGACAGACTTAACCTTTGTGATTTTGCAACGTTTAATCTCACGGCCCAGCTTGTGACACACACTGTGAGTTATCGAACATCCTCTTCCTTTCATAAAACACAACAAAAGCAAAAGACAACAATAGAAAATTAGAAAGCCTTGGTGTCTTTATCAGTCAATTATACAGCTAATTAATAACTGAGGTAAAATTGGGACCCAGATAATCTGGGCCAGGCTGTATTCTCTGCATCACCACAGAACTTCCCTTTTTGATTGGTTTGGTATATTTTTATGATTAAGTTCAGGATTAAAAACTAAAAAAAATTATATAAGTTACCTGTTATAGGGAGAACATAGATGATGAAAATAGGAGTAAGCTTCCTCCCTTTTTTCATATGTTTAAATAATAGTCCCTGTTTTCCCTCTCTGATATCATTGGAGACTGACCATACAATGATAAATATATATGTCTGTAAAATAAGAAAATAAGAATCACCAACCTGATTGTAGAGCTAGCTTGTCATAAGGCATAGTTGCTCTCCCTGATGGGAAATTAAAAAACAACAACAACAAAACAACAAAACAGTTGGTATACAACCTAATAGCTTAATTTCTATAGAAATAGTATGATAGAATTAGCCTCAGTTATTTTCAGTTGAATTATCGTTTTTCATTTTGTACTATATCTGAAAAAAAGAGTTACATAAATTTGTTGCCACTTTGGGTAAATTATTCAATTCTTGAAAGTTATTTATTTTAAGCCTCTAGTGTTATCTTTTTAATTCTAGTATTCTATGAGTTGGGTGAGCAAATAGAACAGTTGAGTGGGAATAGAACATTCTATTAAATAGTGCATTTACAAAAACAGTAAGTGGCAATGGCAAAATGATTACAAATTTGCATAAGGGATTTACTCAAAGTAACAGCTTTTGGTGTAAATTACAGAATAATAATAGAGTCATTCAAATATGCTTTATACTTTCAAGCATGAAGATGAACAGAAATAGTGAGTGGTACTAATGCTATTGGAGGTATCCCAGAACCTGAAGTGACCTTCTAATTGTCACAGATATAATATGTAAAAAGAACTAAATGTTCAAATGCAAGCAAATGGTGTTTTTTATTTTTGTATAGGAAGGAATTGAATTTAAAGTTAATTTGTGTCTTAATGCCTCTCTGAAATGGTTATTAGCTCTACAGAACTGCCCACCACAGAGTTTCTTTGAAGGGCTCTCTGAGTGGCTTTGGTTGGATTTATACATAATTTTTTACTTTGTCTAGGACTACAAAAGATGTAACGAAATACTATTATTGTGTAGTCATGTGCAACTTAAGGGTGTAAGAATGGTTGGTCTGTGTGTTATTTCTAGGATTTTGAGTCTTTGTGGCTGATTCTGAATGGCAGTGGCAATGGCAAGGTTGATTACGGGGAATTCAAACGTGCCATTATTGGTGAAATGAACGAATACAGGAAATCGTTTGTTCGAAAGGTAACTTTGTTAAGTAATCTTTCAAATGCATGTAGTTTCTTTTAATAGATTGTTAGGTTCCTTATTTTAAAACTTTAATGAATTATCACTGAAAATGTTTTAAATCCCTTACCTATAATGTATTTTGGTTTTAGTAAAACACAAACAAAAAAAACACATACAAATACAAGTCTCCCAGGATAGAGCTAAATAAATTGTGCATTTGTTTTAGTAAATATTATAAAATGAAAATACAATCTGAATCAAATTTTGGCTCATAAATTACTAGTTCCCTAAATTGCTGGCTCCATAAAGTACTAGCTCTGTGACTATATGTGTTTCTAAATATCCCCAACCTCAGTTCCTTGTCTTACAGAGTTGTTACAAGGTCTGAATGAGCTAATACATGCAGCTTTGTGTTGAGGCTTTGCTGTGGTCAAGGCACTCAGCATGTGCTGTCTTAGGATGACGGAGATGGTTCTCTGATTTTTATGATATGCATACTAAATGTTAAATTGTGGATTAAAACAGTCATGTTAAATTGGAAATAAAAAACAAGAGTCCTGGTTTTTATAGGAAGCTACAAATTAATCCAGTTCTGGTAGCCAGTTTTAGAACATACCTTTGAGCAATGTAGTTTTCTTTCCCTTTTGTTCATGTGCCTAATATAAAATGTATATGTATCTAATACTGAACAAAGCTATTGCACATAGAGGTGTATAGACAATTACATCAAGTATCAATCACAAATAGAAAAATATCAAAATCTTAACTGGCCAACAGACACAAAAATACCTTAAGCCAAACAAATTCACCTCATAGTATTTATAAATTTGCATTTGTCGGTACTTTACATATCCTGGTGACAAGTTTGGGTATCGGAATCCTTTATTTATCTTGATGTTTGGAGTAGAGGACAAAAGTAGTGTTTTAAAGTACAGTATCAGTTTGCTAGGGCTGCCATAACAAGTGCCACAGATTGGGTGGCTTAAACAACGGAAATCCATGTCCCCAAATTTGGAGGCTAGAAGCATAAGACCAAGGTTTCAGCAAGTTTGGTTTCCCCTGAGGCTTCTCTCCTTGGGTCGTAGTTGTCTTCTCCCTGGATGTCCACATAGCCGTCCCTCAGTCTGTGCTGTCTTCGCCCTAATCTCTTTTTATACAGACACCAGTCACATTGGATTAGGTCCACCCCAATGATTCCATTTTTAATTTAATAGCTTAGATTTTAGTGATGGAATATTTGGAAATTCACTTACATGTCAAAATAGTTCTGGCAGTTTGTTTTAGTCATTGATCAGTTTCATGTGAATCTTAAACTGGAATTTACTGGACAGATTTTTAACCTAACTCCAGTGTGCAGAGGAGGAGAGCCAGGGCAACAGAGGTTAGGCTACCTTATCAAAGTCAAAGTGCTAGAAAGTGATAGAACTGGAAAGAAGATAGCTGCCCAGAAGGGCTCCTGGTGACTGTTCTCAAATGCATAAACAGAGCCTAGCAGCCATTCCTAAACAGGAGCATCTCACACAGACCATGCTTCAGGGAGAAACCTGCAGGGAACTGCCTGGCTGCAGTGTGTTCCTGCTGGAGGAGCCAGCCCTTCCTTATAAAGGAGTTCCTGGAATTGTGTTTCAACCAATAGGACTGAGGCTTTCCTTGCCAATTGGAGCTGTGCAGCTGTACTTTCATTAGTATCCTACCAACCAATCAGAGCAGCTCCATTCTGACCAATCAGGACAGTGCCTTTTAAACAAAACTGTGAGGATTTTGAGTCCTCATTTGTATGACAATGGACCAATTAGGGTCCACCGGTGAGGACTTCTCTCTCTATAAGTCAGCTTTCCTTTGACTCTCAGCAATTTCTCTTTCTGTAGAAGACTGAAACTGCTTTCCCCAGTTGTAGCTGAAACATTGAAAACATCTCAGACTAGAGTAAAGCAGACCATAGCAGAGCAGGCAGACCCAGACCAGAGCAAAGTGAAGCAGACTGGATAGGAGCAGAGCTTTGTGAGAGGGGCCTCACTCAAGGACCACCTTGCCTGAGGACCACCTTGCAGCCATGCTTTTGCACAGCCTGCTGTTTCATATAGAGCTGTAATGCTATGGAGTTGTTCCACAGCCATGCTACATCACAATTGAGTTGTTTGCACTGGATACATTTCCCTTCTTCACTGTGTAGTACAGATTGGGGATTCCAGTTGTTGTTGAACCGGTGCCAACAACCATCTTGCTCCAATACCTTTCTTCCTTGTATTCATGATTCTGCCATCATATACCAGTTTAGTATTTTTAACCTGTCTTGGTTTAGAACCTATAAGTAACTACCACAGAATAAAAAATTAGGTTCACGTGTCTGAGTGTTTCACAGAAAAAATAATATTTCTGTCATTATTTAGGCCTTTATGAAACTGGATTTCAACAAAACTGGAAGTGTGCCTATTATGGACATAAGAAAATGTTACTGTGCAAAGAAGCATCCTGAAGTGATTTCAGGTAATTATTATGAGTCAAATGCATTAGATTTCTAAAATATTAGTTAAAAAAAGCAATATATTAAAATAATATTAATTCACAATGTGGACCTGAAGCTGTTAAGGGAGGAATAAATAATTATTTTTAAAACTGAAAAAGTGAGAGCTATTTAACATTCATTAAAAAATTCTCGGGCCTATTGTCTGTACTTATTTTTTTCTTTGATGTATATAATCAATAGTGAACTTTTATTTCCCATTGAGATGGTGAGGAATTGAGTTGAAAAGGACAGAATAAATATAGAGAACAGATAGGTACATGTGCAAATTCTCTGCGTTAGTTTTACTGAATGTGTTTATGCTTGAAGATTTAAGTCAGAATGAGGGATGTCTTTCTCCAGGGATAGAGCTATACATGTAATATACACATGTCTATGAAAATTTCAGCATATAGAACATATCTCAAAGTGATTCTAGAGATTTATTATCTATTTTATTTCTTTTGACCTTAATTTTTACATAATTGATTTATAAGTGAATTTTCATTATATAGAAAGCATTCGGCCATAGTAACTTCCCTCTTTACATTACATTTCCCTTTATAAAGGTAGCAATTACTATTTTTTAATATATACTTATGTTTCAGTCCTTACTCTATGGATTTTCATAGCTATATATGTGCTATAAATATCTAATACTTTTTGAAGTTCTTTTCATAAACATAGTGTTCATGAAACACAGTGTTATGTAGTTTGCTTTTTATACTCAACAATATGTTTTAGAACTCTATGTCAATCCACATTGAACTACCTTCTTTTTATCTTCTGCATATTATTCTTTTAAAAATCAATATACTACAATTTACCTGGGCCTATATTATGCTATTTTCTTGGGGTACTATCATGACTTAGAATATGCGTGTTCCAAGTTTTAATTGATACTTCCAAATTACTTTGTAAGATGGCTATACCAGATTGTACTGCCATTAGTTGGAGAATTCATTTTACCTCAGATTTTTGACAATCTAATAGACTAAATTTTTAAAAAATTTTATTTTTGTGATTACTAACGAAGTTAAATATATTTTTGTATATTCGTTGACCATTTATAATTTACATTTAATGAATAATTTCTAATTCATATTTTAGATTATATAATTAAATACTATAGAATACTATTATTCTAGAATTTTCCTTTTTAATATTAATAATACATATAATTATTTAGGTTTATTACTGTTATTACTATTACTGTTAGCCCTTATAGTTTATTTATTACTCTTAATTGTGAAGTTAAAAGAAACAATTTGTTATGAAGATAAAGTTAATCACCACTGACTTCCCAATTTTTAAAAATATATTTCAGGTCAAAATAGCTTCATTTGCTTATCAATGACTTTAAGTGAACTACAGTTGCCAAAAGAGAATTTACAGAATTATTTAGTTACATGTATTATATCTTTACTTTAAAACCCATGTCATTCTCTGCTTTTTTCGTTTAATCATATTAAAGATAAAAACAAGATAGTTTATGTATTTCAAAATTAGGTAATTTAACACTATGTGTTTTTTTCTCTTTGTCTTCTCTAATAATCTTAAGTTGTGAATTGTTGGTGAAGGTTTTTGTTTTGTAGTTGGATAAACTTTTGTTAGTTTAAGAAATTACATCCATTGTCTTTATATTCAGATTAAAGAAGATAAGCTAACAAACTATACAGTTTTAAAAAGAGGAAAACCTGTTAGTGTGTAAAAAATTTTTTTTTATAATATATCATTACAAATTATAATTTATTCACATGCCCATTTTTGGGATATAAAGTGTTTACAATTTTAACTAATTTCAAATTGAGTCTTTTACACCAGACATAATTTAATTTAACTATAAAAATATTTTACTTTGTTTAAATAATTTATTTTAAAAAGTATATTTAGCTTTAATATAAATGGAATTTATCAAGTGTTTTTCTGTTGTAGGAGAAAGCTAATGTTGTTTATTAAAATATTAAGAGAAGCAAAAGAAGGGTTAGTTACAAATGATGGGAGATAGGTATTTCCTGGGTGAGAATGCAAAGGAAGTACAAATTTCTTGAGTATTTGAAATAAATTTAAATAAAAAATCTTTTTCCTAGAAAAATAGTATGAAAATTTCTCTATTCAAACATACAGATTATAAACAGAGAGGGAAATCTACCTATATATTTTTATATAGATTAGATCTTGATTAATTTTTATCCATGATTAACATTCAATCACAAATTCACTTTATTATTTTATGTTACTATCTCTGTGTAGCATAAGTATTCAGTCCTTATTTGACCTCTCTTTTTTAAATAGTCAATGTTCTTTATTTCTTTCATGTTTCTGGGAGACAGCAAGCATTTTGCTATTCAAAGCAGATTTTATTCTTTTAGTTTGAAAGGTACTTTACACTGAGTTGCTACCTGAGTCCATTAGAGCACCTCTGATGTTTGAGAAAGAGCCAGCTCTTAGCATAATTTTGCCGCTTCTGTTAGATGGACAGTTAAGGTGGTATTTCAACTTAAGTTTGTTATCTTAAAATGTAATATGACTTTAAAATGATTTATAGCAACTATCCTTATAAAAATAAATTAAAAATGTAAAATCATTTATGGAGTCCAAAGATTTTTTTAGACACCCAAAGATATCGGCCTCTATTTTCTTTATTATCTGACTATCTGTAGCTTCCTTTCATCTCTTAATTCTTCTTTTCCTATTAAAAAATTAATGAATGTGTCTTCCTGTTTATTCTAAGATCCTGAGAGTAGATCAGTGCAAGAAAGGGTAGGCAGTGACAGGGGCGGCAAATTAGTGAGAAGAGTTCTATGATGGAGAACCTACATTTGGGTGGTCAGTGAAAACTTCTCAAGAGAATGGTGTTTAAGCTGAGATTGAACCTCTGCTCCAACTGACCTTAATCAGATCAAAGTTACTTATTTAAATAGCTTATTGTTCTCTTTCTGAATTAAAAAATCAAGTGAATTTTTAAAAAGACTCAGATGTTTTATGTTTTCTCTTTAAATAACAAACTAAAGAATTGCAATTATTTACATATATGATTCTCAGAATCTTCTAATAGGATAAAGTCAATCATATTTAATATAAGCCAATAAAAATAGCCTACTTAATGTAAGAGATGGAAATAGAATGATTTATCAAGTGTAAGTTCTTCCAGCAAACATTTTTATAGGCCCTTGAATCTTGTGTTTGCAGTTATATTTTCTAACTGCAGTTGTAACTGTTTCACAAAATAACTAATGCCTGAATGTAGAGATATCTTCCATACATCACATCACTGTGTTAATCTTTGAAAGCATTTGTTTTCTTCTTTCTAATGGGAATGAAGGTGAGTCCTTTAAAACATTAAGAAATATCAGGATATCTACGGTAGTTAACTATTATTTTGCCTCTACAGAGAGGGTGCATCCTATCAGAAGTTTAAAAGATGCCTCCAATGTTTGTTAAAGTCATTATCATTAAATTCCAGTTTATGCAAAAAAATGTTTAAATAAATTGGAGGGTAGTTTGATGTGAGATTTCAAATTGTTGAAGAGATTTTACAGGGTGATTAAGTATTTCTTTACCACCATCAGTCATTTTCCTGAACTTTTAAGGAGGTTGTTACATGGTCAGTGCTATTTTGCAGGTCATTCCACAGAGGAAGAAATCAAATTATCTTTTCTAGAGACACTACAAGGCGCCTGCAGCAAGTCTGATGAAGTGTCGTATGGGGAATTTGAAGATTACTATGAAGGTCTGAGTATAGGAGTGGTAGAGGATGAGGACTTTGTTTCTATCTTACGTACTCCGTGGGGGATTTAGTTTTTTAAAATGAGCCCTAAGCATTTTAAAGGAGAGATGAATTTAATGTAAAGTATGATCAACCATTGGAATATATTTGTCTAGAGCTCTACTCTGTTTTTCGTTTCCTCAGAAAAGTTGAATCTGGAAAGAGAAATATTCAGAGAGGAATATATAGGGGTATGTACATATTTATGTGCAAGTATGAGTACTTGCCTGTCTGTAAGTTTGAAATTATCTGTATTTTTGATTTATTACTTACTTTGAATATATTTCAGAGCTATTTTTATTAGCCTTCATAGGAAAGTAACAATTGTATCTGACTATATGAAATCAATTATTGTAGTAACCAAGTTTCTTTCCATTTTTTTCTATTCATTTCCCAAAATATAATTGCTACCATTCTCAATTTGATAAATTTGAATTGGGCTCAAACCTTTTAAGATTGAAATAGTTCAACTTGTTGAAAACAAAAATGTTAAAGGAACTAAAGGGCATTCAAGAGAAAATTTCAATGCAGGGTGATTACGGATGTTTTCTGTAACATAAATATTTTGAATGATGGAGGCCTATCCCTAAAATGCATATTTAAACACAGACTTGTGAATCCTTGTCTTCTAAATTATGTGCTGTTGTTTGTTCAATAGAACACAATGTAATTATTCTAGGGACCAGTTCTATTTGTCTTTCTATTTTATTTTTAAACTGTGATCCTTATAACCTACACAGAATTATTTAGTGAGAAACAATACAAAATAGGAGATGGGATGTTTTCTTAGATTATTAAATAAGCTTCTCAAAAAGTACATTATCACATATTTGGGCTGAGGGATAATTTAGTAATTCTCAGTGAAAATATATAAAGATATTTTGTGTCAAGATGAATGTAAGTTATTCTAAACACCCCTTTTTTTGGCACATAAACAACTGAAACATTTTTTTCTGAATAGATGTTATTTAATGGTTAGACATATTATAATCATTTTTTCTAAATTCTTCTGTTTTTCACTTCTCTTTGGCAATATAAAGAAGAAAAGAACTTTATAAAGTTGTTTGAGTTCATAATTTTTAAAAATATCTTTATGTGTCAATATAAATTAGAAAAAATAATATTAGCAAAATAAGTGGTTAAAAAGTAAAAATCAATACTTTGTTGAATATGACTTTTGGCATATATTTTTGTTCATCTATACCATTGGCAGCCTTATAAAAAATGTGATGTGTGTGAACTAAATAAATTCAAAGTAGTACCATTTCCATATTTGAAGAGCTACCAGAACTCGCTACTGAAATATCAGAAAGAAAATATGTATAATTATTTTAGTGCTGTTTTCACTAGATAAATTCTTTATTCCTTGGATTCTTTTCAATTAGGTTATTGTGATTAAAACAATGTGCTGGAAGACAGTTTGGCAGATATGTCTTTATTGCTTTCTCTGTGCCATTCTTTTACTTGGAAACATTTACGTGAGTGTAGTCATCCTAAGCCTATGGATGGCTTTCCTATTGAAATAATACTGCTGTGGGTGCTCACTATGCACATAGTGTTTTCTTTTTT